>OZJO01000416.1:49765-65971 GCA_900406225.1 Acrobeloides nanus
ATGGAGAACATTTCTAGCGTGATTTCGAAAAAATCCGAGAAAAAATTTTTTCTATCTATTTTCTACTACCAAAAATGCCTCAAAAATCGAAGTTTCTCAAATTTTTTCGAGATCACGCTAGAAATGTTCTCCATATTGAAATACATCTACCAGAAAGAAATTTTGGCCGAAAAAAATTATCTTAGGCGTTTTAGAGAGGTTAGAAAATTCAAAAAATACACGTAAAATCGATGGTATTGAGCTTCGGACATAGTTTTGAATTTTTTAGAGATCGAATTTTGACTCGAAATGTCTTTTAAAAACTTTCTTATGCGTTAATCTCACTAAATAAATTCAACTTAGAGCGCGCTCGAGCCGTTTAAGGCAACCTTTGAACACCCAAAATAACCTGCACTGATATTCAAACAAGGTATATATGTATTTAGTGATGTAGTTAAGTTTCTATAGTGTTTCATGAAATGCGGTAAAAAGCACAAATGTTGCTCTTGAAACGAGGAATATTAAAAAAAAAATTTATGCAAAATCTTTTTTCTACAAAAAGTTATGCGCTTGGGAAGCGGGGTATATGCTTCAATATACATGATAACATAGGCAATAAACTTTAAAAAGGCATATCTCGGTGTAGTCATGTTGGTAGCCGATATGAATGCACAAATAAACTTCTTATAAAATGAGCTTTCACGTGAGCAGTAAACTTTTTTCAAAAGGGTGTTGCCTATGTTGAGTGTTCCTTGTCAGTGAAATTTATTGGACGATATTGTACAGAAGGCAAGCAGCGATAAATCAATGGAAGGGGGGACAATCAAAATTTTTTTCGAGTTGGTGACCTTTTTCTTGGTCGACGCGCTCCGCGCAACGAAATTTTTGGATAAAAACCTCATTTTTAAGCAAAAAACAGCGCCGCAGAAGAAAAGTTTTTTGGAAAATGTCTGTTTTTGTGCTTAAAGCACCGGCCCTGAAAGAATCGAGCTTTGGGACAAAGGGTGACCGACAAACTTTTTTTGATCAAATTTTTAATTTTTATTTACATAACATTATAGCTCGTAAAGTGTTGAGTAACTTTTGTTTTGGGGTCCCATCAGATTCATTCATTGGTTGGAGAATGACCCAGTACCAAGTTGAAGACCAGGCATTTTTTGGTCTTACAGGTAACCCAAACTTCAAAAAATTCTACCTTTTCAAAGGTAAATCGTTTTGACTTGAAATTTTTTATTTTTCAGGGCTACACACGCGCTACGTTTCTATACACTTTCTGTAGTCGATGGACTTCAGGAAAGTTTTCTGGTTAGGTTTGAAGCGGTATGCCTATACATTTTTATGCCTGTGGGAACCCCCAAATTTTCACAAAAATTGGTCTATCTCAACAAGAGAATTCCAGTACCTCCTAATTTTTGCATATATTAAACCTCTCAACTAGCTCAATAAAACTAAGTAATAAAAAATTCAAAATTTCAGTGCTTTGGGTCTTCAGGCGACCCATCAAATGGTCACGGGTTCGAGTTCCGTTGGAGACATATATTTTTGGCCTTTATAGGTAAGGGTTCAATTTGCAACTAATGCACGTTTTTTAATTTTTGATCATAATTTTTTTTAATTTTTGATCATATTTTTAATTTTTTGACCGTGACCATTTGATGAATCGCCTGAAGACTTATCCACTCCGCTATAGTTTGTTTCAAAAAGAGATATAATAGAAACTTCCCAACCCCAGTTATGAGCGATTCCATCCGATCTGGCAAGTTAAGCAACGTTGGGCCCGCTGGTTCGATCCCCGAGGGTGATTTTTGAGAATTTAAAAAAATTTTTATCAAACTATATGCAAAAATTAGGAGGTACTGGAATTCTCTTGTTGAGATAGACCAATTTTTGTGAAAATTTGGGGGTTCCCACAGGCATAAAAATGTATAGGCATACCGCTTCAAACCTAACCAGAAAACTTTCCTGAAGTCCATCGACTACAGAAAGTGTATAGAAACGTAGCGCGTGTGTAGCCCTGAAAAATAAAAAATTTCAAGTCAAAACGATTTACCTTTGAAAAGGTAGAATTTTTTGAAGTTTGGGTTACCTGTAAGACCAAAAAATGCCTGGTCTTCAACTTGGTACTGGGTCATTCTCCAACCAATGAATGAATCTGATGGGACCTCAAAACAAAAGTTACTCAACACTTTACGAGCTATAATGTTATGTAAATAAAAATTAAAAATTTGATCAAAAAAAGTTTGTCGGTCTGGAAGCTCGATTCTTTCAGAGCCAATGCTTTAAAATGCTCAGAAAATTGCGATTTCCAATAAAAAATGATAAATTTTGACAATGTTTGGTGTAAACATGGAAGATTTTGGCCTATATACAGTCAAACCTCGCAATAGCGCCCCCTTCTACATAGTGACCCCTCCGGTCGATTAGGCGAGCCTCTACACAGAGACCCCTACATCACACGTGTACAAACAAATCCCCAAAATTTCAAATCGGAGCGCGCGAGAAAAAATCATAAGGGTCCCCCCTTACGTTTTTTCGCGCGCGCAAAATTTTTTAGCGCGCAAGATCATTTTTAGGTCCCGCGTGAGCAAAATTTTTGACAAAATCATAAGGGGGGATCATTATGTATTTTTTTAGCCCGACTCACACTGCGCGTGGGCCCATTTTTTGCTTGCGCGCGACCCCACCCAATTTGGGTGGGGTTTGGGGGAGGTTTGTACACGTGTGCCCTACATGCAATAAAAATTGCCTGATTTTGCAATAAAATCGTGTGTATTGAAGCAATTGAACCTGGTGATCTGCCAATCGTTTCTATACACACGATTTTATTGCAAAATCAGGCAACTTTTATTGCATGTAACTACATCAAACCCCGCAATAGTGATTCCTTCCGAGGGGGGTTATTATGTAGAGGTTTAACTGTAGTAGGCTTATTTTAGGAAAAATTTTAAAAAATTTTGTGAATATTTGCTCGAAATCTTGTTCAATTTGATGAAATCATTGAAAATTGGCTTTGTTTGAAAAGAAAAATAGCCTATCTTAAAGGACCAATCCACTCAAAAAAGGCACTATGAAAAAATTATATTTTCAGTGGTCCTTTAAGGCAACATCTGAATCGATGTAGTTTTCGAGATAAATACGCTTAAAGTTGGCGATTTTTGAAATCTATATATTACAACGAAAACATTCATGTTTTTCCGAGTGGACTGGTCCTATAATTTTAGATTGTACTCGAAATGATCAATCAAAAGAATTCTGGTTTTCTATGTATTAAAAGGCTTGGTATTTTTAATCAATGCCACGTTGATGCAGATGACTGATGAATCAAATACCAGTTGATCATCTCCCGAAGTCGGAGGTGATTTTTACATACATTTTTCGTGCACTTCCGACTTCCAGAATTTTTTTTGAAGAAAAGTTCTAAAATGGCAAAAAATGATGACAAAAGGGTACAAAAACGTCAAATTTTTTATTTTTGAGGCATAAAAGGTTATAAAAATTGAAACAACTTAAAGAAAATCGTAATTTTCGTAAAATACAAGTTATTCAATTTTGGAAGTAAAATTTTAATTTATTTCCAAGGTTGAATAACTTGTATTTGACGAAAATTACGATTTTCTTTAAGTTGTTTCAATTTTTTGTAACCTTTTATGCTTCCAAACAAAAAATTTGACGTTTTGGAACCCTTTTGTCATTATTTTTTGCCATTTTAGAAATTTTCTTCAAAAAAAAATTCAGGAAGTCGGAAGTGCACGAAAAATGCACGTAAAAATCATTTCCGACTTCGGGAGGTGATCAACTGGCCCCAGGGAGAGGAGTGGGAAAAATTAAGGGGGGAGGGGTGGAAACAGTCCTTAGATTTTTCGCGTCAGTTTGCGAAAACAACTTTGTAAAACTTCCGGAAAATTGTGAAATATTTTTCTAGTAAAACGCCCAGATTTTGATGTATTTATTTCAAGCATTAAAAAATTTCGACTTATCCCGTATTTCTAATGCCATTTTCGAACAAAACAAACCTTGCCCCCTCCTCAATTAATTTTTTACTTTATTGACTTAAAATATCAAAATGTAGCATTTATCATCTATATTCTATGTAACTGGCAAGGGCGTAGCTAGGTCCAAAACTTTTTTGGGGAGGGAGGGGGTTCAAAAAATTTTTCGACTTTTCCTTTCCGATCTTTTTTGTCGCTTCGCCAGCAAAGTTTTTGTTAAAAATTCTTACTAAAAAGCAAAAACAAGAGCCTCAGGCAAAAGATTTTTTGAAAATGCTCCTAAAATTACGATTTTTAATGAAAATTTGAGTAATTTTGATGGAAAAATATGAAATTTTGATTAAAAAAATGGAAAATTTGGTCAATTTTTGGTAAAATCATGAGGGACCACTATTTTTAAAAATTTTTATAAAAAATATGAGCAAAACATAAGGGACAACTAGGAAAATTTTTATTTTGGGTGCAGGCACGTAGCGAGAATTTCATTTCGGAGACGACAATTTTACCCTCTGTAGTTACACCACTGGTATATGGACTTTTTTTGGCACAAATAAACTGTTTTATCTTGGAAGATTTCAACAAAAAAAACTTTTTACAAACACCATTTAACACTTATACTCGTTTGCCATTTGAGTCATAAAAGGGTAACGTTTTATGCTGAATGAAAAAATTGCTAATGAAAAAATTTGGAGACCCTAAAAATTGTAAAAATTTATTTCAAAATTATGAACTTTTCAAAAAATTTCCTCTTTTTCAAAAATCATAACTCTTAGCAGGAATTGTTTAGAGTGATGGTTGATTACTCATATGAAAGTTGAGAATCTGCCAACAATTTTTTTTATTTTGGTATATTAAACACAAAATCTGAAGGTATATTTTAATATAAAACCCCAAAAATCTATGTTGATCGACAAACTCTCAATTCAATCTCCACGAGGAGGTCATTACAAAAAAACCTTAGAATTTTAACGAGGCACACACATAGATGCGGTCCTATATCCCCTTTAGGGAACTTTTTTCAACAAATTTTTTATATTCATAATCAGCATGAAAATCAAACAAAATTTGTCTAACTTCCGAATATTTATTAGATACTCGGAGGTTACCAAAATAAAAAAATTATTTCATCTCGATTTCTTTTGCTGGACAGTACTCCAGGTTTTTGATGGCTTCATTGACTTGTTCTGGTTTTCTAAATTGAACAAATCTAATATTTTATTATGCGTATCCTACTTATAATTTTTTCCATAGACAAATTTTAGTCTCTCGATGTCGGACTCCGAAAGTTGGTATTTTCCCATAAGTTCTTTTTTTGCCGGATCCTTTGGCGTGATAGTCTCGGTGTTTTTCTCACTAAAACAAACTTTGTTTTAGTGCAAAAATATAAAAAAGTCGGAACTTTGTTGTACAGGGGTAGGCTTCTCATTTCCATTCAAACGGTGAAGGTTCAATCTTATAACACGGAATTTTATTTGAGCAAATCTTAAAATGTGGTCATAGGAAAAAGGGAGATGATGGCGTAAAATATTTGATTTTTGGGACCTCTCTATTCATCTATTGTCGAATTTTGTCGACAACTAGTGTCGGGATCTTGTACTCCTCATGAAAAAAATCCTGGATACGGCACTGATTGGTCCTTTAAAGAACCAGTCCAGTAATTTATAACCATATGAAAAAAATGATATATTTGAAAAGATTATGAAAAATGGAGATTTGTTGTTTTTACGGCATGTTCTGAATCGTTGTAGTTTTCGAAATAATTGCGTTTGAAATTTGATTTGTTTACAAGCTCTTCAATGTAATATACAAACTTTTTTGAATTTTTTGCGGAAAAATCGATTTTTGTATCAATCTTTTAAATTTTCATAAAATGCGCATTGTAGCAATTTTTTATAGCTAAATGAGACGAACAAAATGACACCAAAATGATCCAATTTGAACATTGTTTTGGGTTATTGAAACGAAAACCCTGATTCATGTTTTNCTAAATGAGACGAACAAAATGACACCAAAATGATCCAATTTGAACATTGTTTTGGGTTATTGAAACGAAAACCCTGATTCATGTTTTCGTTTCAATAACCCAAAAAAATGTTCAAATTGGATAATGTTGGTGTCATTTTGTTCGTCTTATTTAGCTATAAAAAATTGCTACAATGCGCATTTTATGAAAATTTAAAAGATTGATACAAAAATCGATTTTTCCGCAAAAAATTCAAAAAAGTTTGTATATTACATTGAAGAGCTTGTAAACAAATCAAATTTCAAACGCAATTATCTCGAAAACTACAACGATTCAGAACTTACCGTAAAAACAAAAATGCTCCATTTTTCTTGATCTTTCAGAATATATCATTTTTCATATGGTTGTAAATTACTGGACTGGTCCTTTAACACCATACATTTGAGTTCCGATTTTTTTATTTTATGCACTGAAAAAAGTTTACAGCATTAGTACTAAAAATTTTTACCCCAACGCTTTGGATGAATACATAGTAACCGAGGAGTAATCAAAATCTTGAAAAACCTTCCAACTGGGGTCTTTAGTGTATACGCAGTCATAGCAGACATCAAATTGGACTTCTCTTCCGGCACGAATGTTATCACAATTGATAGTGACATATTTGGAACGGTCTCGGCGGGTAAATTCATGTTCGAAGCCCAACGCTAAACAATTTGATTGCTTACTGTATTATACCGTATTTCTTCTAATATAACCCCCTCTTCATAAAAAATTTTTGAAGATTTTTTGAAGAATTTTGTGTTTGGATATATTTAATAAATCTTTGAAAAGATGTGCAGTTTGAATTGGATTTATTAATTGATAATTGATATGAGCAATTAATGTGTTTTTTATTTAAAACTATTCAATAATTTTATAATTAATTTTTTTAAATAAATTGTTTATTTTTTGTATAGCATGATTGAACAAATAACCCCCCTCTCTTTTGAGGGGAATTGAAAAAAATAACCCCAGGGGTTATTTTAGAAGAAATGCGGTAGTATCTACTAGGGTTTGCCAAACCGATGATTTTTCAGAATTTCAATCAAGGAAAAGTAATATTTCTTTAACCCAGGGGTTCTCCCCCCGATTCGACCCCCAAATTTGACTGAATTTTACGAAAAACAAATTGTTTAATATTGGCCTCTGAAAGGTACCCTGGATGATACTTCTAGACTGGATTCCATTTTTTCGTTTTAACCCGTTTTTGCCGGTAAATCGCAGAAATGTGCTAGAAAATCGAAAAGATACGCCCTAAGGGTTTTCGGGGACGAGGAATCGATTGCGCGCATTCCCGAATTCTGAAAACCATTGTCTGACCCTGATTCAGGGAAGGTGTTGGTGTATTACAGCGAAAATCGTTCCCTGAATCAGGGTCAAGGAAGCGTTTTCACGCTTCGGGAGTGCGCGCAATCGATTGTCGGCATAGAATTACCTCTAAAAATGATCATTTTAGAAACAAATTTCTTATGGAATAGTCCATAATTTATACCCCCTTTAAAAATTAGAATTTTTCGTTTTTTCAAATTTTTACGATTTCATAGTTAGGGAAGCGTTTTGAAGATTTTTCAATGCGCGCAAACGATTCCTCGCTTAGAAACCCCCTCCCCCCCCAGAACGCCATATTTATAGTGAGTTTACTAATAATGTGACGTCGTCGGCATAAACGGGTTAAGGCTTTATCTCGGTCATTTTAAGTCCGTTTGGGCTGATTTTTTTCGTTCAATTCCTGAGATCACGTCGAACAACTTTTTAGAATATCACTTTTTATGAAAAAATTACTGGACTGGAGAAAATCCTTATGATAAATTAGCCTTTTTGAGCCTTCTTTGGATTTTCGCAATTTCCAATTTTCGCCATTTTCAAAGTCCTAAAAACCTGAAATATCTTTTTTTAGGTAGAGTGCACAGGTTGGCGTTATTTTTTGCAAAATTAAACAAATTTCACTTAATCCTTACATTTTATAGTCATTTTTAAGAAAATTTTACACACATGCACAAATGCCTTAAAATGTAAGAATTAAAGGGGGTGTGCAATTTATGGCCTAATCTCCGAAAAAAAATTTTTATCTCTTATTTTTCAAAAAACATCTCTTCTAGGAGTAATTTTATGCGAGAAATCGATTGTGCGCATCGAAAAATTCTGAAATAATTTTTCGGGGGTCAAAAAATTGAAAAAAATGCGTCAAAATTAGGGATTGTAAGTTTTAACCCCAACAAAATAATTTTTAGGGGTAATTTTGTGCGAGGAATCGATTGCGCGCATCGAAAATTCTGAAAAAATTTTTCAGGGGTCAAAAAGTTGAAAAAAATGCGTCAAAATTAGGGATTGTAAGTTTTAACCCCAACAAAATTATTTTTGGGGGTTTTTGACCCCCGAAAAATTTTTCTGATTTTTTCGATGCGCGCAATCGATTCCTCGCACAAAATTACCCCTAAAAATGATTTTGTTGGGGTTAAAACTTACAATCCCTAATTTTGACACATTTTTTTCAATTTTTTGACCCCCGAAAAATTTTTTCAGAATTTTTCGATGCGCGCAATCGATTTCTCGCATAAAATTACCCCTAGAAGAGATGTTTTTTGAAAAATAAGAGATAAAAATTTTTTTCGAAGATTAGGCCATAAATTGCACACCCCCTTTAAGTCAAATTTTTTAATTTTGCAAAAAATAATCCAAACTGTATGCGCTCTGCCCAAAAAGAAGATATTTCAGATTTTAGTTCTTTAAAAATGGCGAAAATCCCAAGAAAGCTAAAAAAAGACATAAGGGTTTTTCCAGTCTAGTAATTTTTTCATAAAAAGTGATATCCTAAAAATTGTTCGACGTGATCTCAGGAATTGAACGAAAAAAAAAATCAGCCCAAATGGACTTAAAACGACCGAGATAAGGCTTTAAAACGAAAAAAAGGGGTTCAATCCAGGAGTATAATCCAGGGTACCTTCTATAGGGGGGTGCAAAAGTTCTGGCATAATGTGACATAAGTCCTGGCATAGGGTGCAAAAAGTCTTGGCATAAGGTGTGCTAATTCCTGGCATAGGGTGAAAAACTTTTTTACATTAGATCTCTCAAATAACATTTTTTGTCGCATCATGTCAGGACTTTTGCACCCTATGCCAGGACTTTTGCATCCTATGCCAGGACTTAGCGCACCTTATGCCAGGACTTTTTGCACCCTATGCCAGGACTTATGCACCTTATGCCAGAACTTTTGCACCCCCTGTAGATGTCGAAATTAAAAAATTCCTTCGGATTCGTGTTCGCCTTGGCCAAAAACCAGGTACAAAAAATCAGCCAGTTTGGACCTGTATAAAAAATACTGGGATAGAAAACTGGAGCTAATTTTTAGTCTTTTCGCAAAAAAATCGAATTTAAACTTTTTTTCACTACAATTTTTCCTAAGAAAAGTCCCGTGACGGTGACTATAGAATGAACTATCGGGCAAATGAAATGGATTTAAACTCAATTTTTGGCGACTTTCTTAATGTAGGGCATAAATGATTGAATATACTGTATAAAAATAAGAATACCGTGCATAATTTCGTGTGTTAAAAGACCTTTTTTACAACGATTTCCAACATACACAATAATTAGGGGGTAATAGGTCCATTCGGTCAAGCCACACATTCCCATTGAGCCATCTAACGGTGCTGGCTTAAATACAATTCTTTTTCCATGATACTCAGGTGAAACCTATTTTTTGTATTTTAAGCCTCAATAAACTTTACCTTTTCAAAAACGACGGCATAATCTGTTTCGTTGCTTAGGAAGTCTAGACCATCTATTACTTTTGGAATGAGCCAAGATGCAGAATTTCCAGTGGGTAGAATCCAATACTTTATCTTTCCATCGGGCCAATGCCTGTTGGCGATGAAATTTGTAGCCTAAATTATTTATAGAATATTTATTTTTCATCAAGCTACTCAATAATAAAAAACTTCCGAATTAACTTACATATTTGGTATCTGCATCGCCTGGAGGAGCGTTATCTTGGCCTTGAGCAGAAATTACGAACAAAAACAAGATCCACATCAAAAACATCCGAATGTTAGCAGAAAAACTAATGTTTTTTATTTGCTTTTGTAAAAATAGAAAGCACATTTTGCGTTGACAAAGCGTAGTAGATGCTAACAAGGAACCTTTACAACTTACCCGCCTCGGATTTTGCCGAGACTGGGGCAGTTTTAAAAACTCAATTGACTTATATTTAAAAATGTTCAAATGTTGTGCTGATAGAGCGTCCTGTCCGAAATAGGTTATTTTAACTTATATTTCTATTAGAGAAAGCCTAACTGCCAATTCCTTACAAACTGCCAAAATAAAGATTTCACCAAAAAATCGATGTTTTCCGTAATCAGGAGGTGATAACCAAACTTTTATGCACAAAACTTTGGATGGTCATTTCCTGACCCAAAATTCGATTCCAAGGGTCCCCTTTGTTCATGCAGGCAACTTCTAAAGTCTCTATCTTGCCAGGAAGCTCTATCAGCACAAAATTTTAACATTTTAAAACGTAAGTCAATTGAGTTTTTTAAAACTGGCCCGGTCTCGGCAAAATCCGAGGCGGGTAAGTTGTGAAGGTTCCTTGTTAGCATCTACTACACTTTGTCAACGCAAAATAGGCTTTCTATTTTTACAAATACAAATATAGTCCTTTTTTTCGTCAAAGATTTTTTTCTTCTATAAAATTTTTCCGATTGAATCAGGAATTAAAAGAAGAATTGTTTATTGAAACGAAAAAATTTAAATTCTTTGAAAGAAATTTAAAAATTCTGATATAGTTTGTAGTTCGTATTCAGAGATTAAAAAATTCTTTCAAAGAATTTAAATTTTTTTTGTTTCAGTAAACAATTCTTCTTTTAATTCCTGATTCAATCGGAAAAAATTTATAGAAGAAAAAAATCTTTGACGAAAAAAAGGACTATACAACAATTTAAGTTTTTATAATAGAAGAAATGATGCTAAGGCTGTAAAGCTTTTATTACTTTTTTGCACAAGCGCCAATTTGCTCGTTCTTGTCAATGTTATACTGTTTAGCCCGCCCATTTCTCTCCACCTTTAAAATTTACATTGGACACTTTTAATCAATTTTAAAATTTGTGTTTTTATACAAATTTCTTTCATTTTTTATTGAGTCTAGTACATAATTAGTAGAAATGTATTTGCCTTTTGTGATTCTTGCACTATTTACTTTGTATGTGCAGGTTATTTCAGTCCAGCTCAAACGATCAATCCCTGAAGATGATCTTTTGGATGGGTGTGTGTGGAGCGGTACGGCGCCAATATGCTATGGAGGATGCGTTGAAGGATTTGTTCCACATCCAGATTTTGATCCTATAAGTGGTATGAACCTATCTTAAAGGGGATTTTATAGCAGGATCTCCGAAAAAATTTTTCCTTTTTTTATAAAAACATCACTTTTAGGGGTAATTTTGCATGAGGAATCGATTGCACGCATTCCCGAGTCGTGAAAATGCATACCAGACCCTGATTCAGGAAAGGGGTATTGAAGCGAAAATCAAAGAAATTCTAGTTTTATTCGGAAAACGTATAAAACAATTTAAAGCCCGTTTCGAAAAATCCTAGAGTCATTTTTTACAGTCAAAAAGTTGAAAAAATACGGCTTTTTTACAATTACTAAAATGAAAAGTTTTTTATTTTAACAAAATATGACAAATCGCTCTGTGCAAAATTTGCTTAGATTCTTACGCATATTTTGAGCCAAAGATTTCAAAAAATGGACGATACCATAAAAAGTTATAAAATTTTTAAGTTTCCGCCATAAAGACAAAATATATTTTTAAATTGACACCTAAGTACGTATGTTTGACCTAATCCTTTTTACATTTGAAAGAGGATTGTCTGAGAAATTTTTTTTAATTTCGAGTGAAAGCAATTACGACAATTTTTTGAAAGAAAAAACAGGCAAAAATCGCTTTTTCGCAGGAAATTCGATTTTCTCAGGATTGAGTCATGGAAAGGTCGGTAAAGTGTTTCTGGAGGTTTTTCTATCCGCTGAATTGAATCTCGATGTCATTGTTTAGATTTTAGTGCAGGACTGGGATGTGCTGGCAAACAGACCTACAGAGCGATCAGTTTGGTCTGCAACATCAATGTTGTTAGTCGTTCTCGCAGCCCCTCTAACAAATTTCTATGCGGTTTTTTTAAAATTGTAGTTGAACAATGGCCGAATAAATACTGATAAAAATTTTCGAATTCCGTTGATCCTAACATTGTCAAAAATTACTCTGAAGTTTTCAAAGTCGATTTTCTTCACCTTAACAAAATGTTAGAAATTTAATTTTTGTATGAAAATACAGAGCTTTAGTCCCACTAACGCATACAAAAAACCGTATATAAAAATTATTTACCAGTGGCGAGATATTTGACTCTGAAGTTGATAGTAAAAAATGAGGCAAAAACAAAATGACACTCCGGAAATCGAACCCTCGACCTTTTGGCTGGCTAGTCGAACGCGCAACCACTACGCCATGTGGTGATGGTATAGTGGTTAGCACGTTCGACTAGCCAGCCAAAAGGTCGAGGGTTCGATTTCCGGGTGTGTCATTTTGTTTTTGCCTCATTTTTTACTATCAACTTCAAAGTCAAATATCTCGCCACTGGTAAATAATTTTTATATACGGTTTTTTGTATGCGTTAGTGGGACTAAAGCTCTGTATTTTCATACAAAAATTAAATTTCTAACATTTTGTTAAGGTGAAGAAAATCGACTTTGAAAACTTCAGAGTAATTTTTGACAATGTTAGGATCAACGGAATTCGAAAATTTTTATCAGTATTTATTCGGCCATTGTTCAACTACAATTTTAAAAAAACCGCATAGAAATTTGTTAGAGGGGCTGCGAGAACGACTAACAACATTGATGTTGCAGACCAAACTGATCGCTCTGTATGTTTCGGATTATAGGAGTCTATTGAGTCAAGGAAATTTCGAAATGGACTAATTTCATCGGAAATCGATTCCTCTCTCGGGAAAAACTTAGGTTAAAGTAAAAAAGACATTTTCGCCTCAAATTGGAGAAGATAGAGCAATTTTTTCCCATAGGTACTCGACCAGGCCCCATCCAAAAAGCAATATTTTTATTGAATATGGGTTCAGGGTCCGAAAATGCGCTCAATCGATGGTTGACCGACATTTTTTCCCTGATCACTTTGTTCCCTTAAACAATTTTTTCCCTAAAAATTTTTCCCCGTAACAATTTTTTCCCTAAAACAAATTTTTCTCCGTGACAATTTTTACCCAAATTCATTTCAATATTCAGCTATTATTGAAATTCAGGGAAATTTTAAAAGGTTTTTTTAATCGATTAATTTGTTTAAAAATTTAATTTAGGAATTTTTACAACTTTATTTACAACAAAACATACAAAGCTGAGTTGCTATTTTAAAAATTTCTTGCTATAAAAATCCGTTTTTGATGATCCTTTTTTTATTTCATAGGGTTTAATTATATAATTTTGTGAAAAAATCATGACGCACCTCAAAAAAACATGATGTATTTTGGCGCTCCGTGCCAAAATACGTCATATTTTTCAATTTCGGCCTCGATATGACGCCATAAAGGGGGACAGTCTCCTCCCCTTTGTAAACCCATGGCATTCAGACAATACATCTTAAAACTACCATGAAATTCGATTTATAGAAAATTAGATTTAGATTGTAAAAATAGATTTGTAATTTAGATTGTAATAATGATGGCTGCGATAAAGAAGCTTTTGGAGAGCCTTGCTGGTATGGTACAACAAAAGTGTATTGTTGTAAAATAAAAAATTAAATTTTGAAGAAGTATTTTGTTGTTTTTGAACATAAATAATATTTTTATAAATAAAAATTTCACGCAGCCCCAAGGGGCTGCGTGAAATTTTTGGTTTCTATACCGCTGTTGTATCACACTCCCCCCTTTGGGGGTTAAATTTTTACAATTAAAATTCTTTTTGAAAATTTTTACGTCATAAATTTTGTCTAAGTATAGGATTTACAATTATATAAAACTTGTGAAGTCAAACTTTAACTTCTATGAAAAAATAAATTTTGTTAAGTTTTGGTTGCTTTTCCTCTTAACCAATTTTTAGAAAAATCATACACATAGATTTTGATAACTGTTGTTTAAAACCTGCCCAGATACATACACTGGTTGACATAAATATAGGTTCACCCCAGTATTTTCAGCTAAAATTGCAAAGTTTGAAGTGCCATATTTCGAGTAATTTACATCGAATTTACATGGAATTTTGTAGAAATATTCCTCGAGATCAGATCTTTCAAAATATACTGGATGTTACCGGGTTAAATGGTGGTTTTACGCCTTCAAAATTCAAATGAACTTTTTGAAAATGATTTACTAACAAATTTGGCTGAAATTTATTTTCAAAAAGTTTATTTGAATTTTGAAGGCGTAAAACGCCCATTTGACCCAGTAATACCCAGTATATTTTGAAAAATCTAATCGCAAGGAATATTTCTACAAAATTTCATGTAAATTCGATGTAAATTACTCAAAATATGGCACTTCAAACTTTACAAATTTGTTGCAAATCCTTTCGTTGTACTTTGTTCCTCGAATTCGGTCCATTTCCTTTATAATAATCGATATGAAATTCTTGACTAATACGTTAAAATCTTGGCATTTTGAAGTTTTTAAAATTTTAGACTTTGTGTTTTTAAAATTTTAGATTTTTTGTGCTGGCGCGTGATTTTTCGATACTAAGGGCAACATTTAAAAGGAACCTCTAAGGAATTTCTAATGATTATTAGCGGCTTTAATAAAAGGGGTGTGAGTGGATTTATGCTAAAAGAAAAATTTATAAGTCATAAAAAAGCCGACAAGGAAAATAAATTGTAATCAGAAAAAATTCCTATAAAAACTTGAGGCACAATGGACACAAAAAATCCATGAAAAAAATTTTTCAAAAATTTATTAAATTTAACGGGTGAGTAAAAAGCTCTGGCGCGTAAATCGTTTCAATTGAAGCGAAAATGTCCTTTTTTGTATTTTTTATCTGGAAATCAATTTTCTAGGGATAATTTTATTTGGGTAATCGAAACGTTTTCACAGCTAATGAATCGATTTTCGAAGTATGAAAAATTTTGCCTCGATTCATGTAATTTTGTTGCTTGAACTCGATTTTTTATGGATTTTTTAAAAAACCTTTTCGAAATAAATTGTGACAAGAACACGTGTAAATTTTATTCATATTTAAAAAATATTAAAAGAGGGTGTCGTTTGCAGCCCTATCTCCGAAAAAATTTTTTCTCCAAATTGGCTGATTTTTAGTACTTGGGGGTTTTCGGGCACGAGAAATCGATTAGCGCAAGTTCCGAGTTCCAAAAAAATTTTTGTGACCTTCTATAGGGGTACCCCATGTTAAAAAATCATCTTTTTCAACTTTTTTATTTTGGCTTTAAATTGGCTGATTTTTGGTACTCGGGGGTTTTCGGGCACAAGAAATCGATTGGAACAAGTCCCGAGTTCCGAAAATNAGTTAAAGGGGGTGCACGCCGAATACACCTCTCGAAAAAATTGTTCTCTAAATTGGCTGATTTTTGGTACTCGGGGGTTTTCGGGCACAAGAAATCGATTGGAACAAGTCCCGAGTTCCGAAAATTTTTCATGACCCCTTAAATTTTTGAGTAAAAATTTCGATTCTTGAGCAAAAATTCGAAAATCGAACTTTTTTTCAAAATCGAATTTTTGCTCAAGAATTGAATTTTGCTCAAAAATCGAAATTTTTACTCAAAAATTTAAGGGGTCATGAAAAATTTTTGAAACTCTGGCCTTGTTCCAATCGATTTCTCGTGCTCAAAAACCCTCAAGTACCCAAAATCAGCCAATTTGGAGAAAAATTTTTTCGGAAACCCGCAAACGGCACCCATCTTTAAAAGTAAAAATATTTTATTCGAATTTATCATCATCATCTTTAGATTCTTCTTTTATCTCCTTCTTTACATCAATCTTATCATCACTGTTGGATGGCAAATACTCAATTTTTGGGCCAAATTTTTTCATCACCTGACAATGCAGACGAACCATCGGATTCTTCTCGTTTCACGGCTTCACTTTTCTTTGCTTCGTTTATTTTGGCTATGATATCTGAAAATTTTACACAATTTTGAGCTTGCATAAAAATGAACTCACTTTTAGCAATAGAAAAAAAACGACATCTCGCCCAAACTACAACTCGGCTAAAATACAACTCGCCCAAACTACAACTCGGCC
>OZJO01000417.1:0-12871 GCA_900406225.1 Acrobeloides nanus
ACAACCCATATGAAAAAATGATATATTCGGAAAGATCATGAAAAATGGAGCATTTTTTGTTTTTACGGCATGTTCGAATCGTTGTAGCTTTTGAGATAATGGCGTTTGAATTTGTGTGCAAGCTCTTCTTTGTAATACACAAACTTTTTTGAATTTTTTTGCGGAAAAATCGATTTTTACATCAATTTTTTAAGTTTTCATAAAATGAACATTGTATCAATTTTTTATAGCTAAATGAGACGAGCAAAATGACACCAAAATTATTTAATTTGAACATAGTTTGGGTTATTGAAACAAAAACATGAATCAGAATTTTCGTTTCAATAACCCAAAACAATTGTCAAATTTGATCATTTTGGTGTCATTTTGTTTGTCTCATTTAGTTATAAAAAATTGATACAATGTTCATTTTATGAAAATTTAAAAAATTGATGCAAAAATCGATTTTTTCGCAAAAATTCAAACAAGTTTGTGCATTACAACGAAGAGCTTGTACACAAATTCAAATTTCAAACACAATTATCTCGAAAACTACAATGATTCAGAACACGCTGTAAAAACAAAAATGCTCCATTTTTCATGATCTTTCCGAATATATCATTTTTCATATGGTTGTAAATTACTGAACTGGTCCTTTAAGAGACACTTTCTTGAGCGTTCAAAGGTCGCCCTAAACGTTCTGTGCGCATTTCAAGTTGAATTTATTTAGTGAAATTAATGGGAAAATTTTTGAAAGTCATTTCAAAGCAAAAATCGGGCAGCCAAAAACTCAAATTCTTGCCCGAAGTTCACATACCCCGATTTTACGCGTATTTTTCTAATTTTTCAATCTGTCTAAAACACTACAGATAATTTTTTCGGTAAAATTTCAACTCTGTTTGATTTATATCAACACGGATAACAGTTCTAGAGTAATTTCGAAAAAATCTGAGAAATTTCGATTTTTGACCCATTTTTACACGTGGCACTAGGAGGAGAAATCGAAAAATTTTTTAAAATTTTTTCGATCAACGCTAAAACTGCTCTCCGTGTTGAAATACATCGACCAGCGTTAAAATTTGACCGAAAAAATTATTTATGGTGTTTTAGACAGGTTGGAAAATTCAAAAAATACACGTAAAATCAGGATGTGAGAGCTTCGGACAAGGATTTGAATTTTTGGCTGCCCAATTTTTGATTTGAAATGAATTTCAAAAATTTTACCACACATTAATCTCACTAAATAAATTCAACTTGAAGTGCGCTCGGACCATTTAGTACTAAGGGCCTTCGAATGTTCGAGAAACCGTCTCTTAAATGATTTTTTCGCATGAATTCTACCTTTAAATTTTGGTGTAATGCAATGGGCTTTTGTTTCCAGCATTTTAACGGGATGTTTATGGCAATAGAAATTAGGCACAATATTGCCAAAATTATTTGAGCGTAATGCGTGAAAGCAATAAGTCTTGATTCGGAATAAAGTTGCGCAGTTTTGCACAACCCCGAAGAATCCATCGTTTTTACAGTATTTCCAATATTTTTCTTGAAAAAAAGGAACTAAACTGGATATTTTCAATTAAAAAGACCAACTTGGAATATTAAGATTCTTAAAAGTTCCAGATCGTGGGCTTCACTTCCTCAATTTAATTATAAAAGTAAATTTATAGCACGCAAGAACAAGTATAGAACAATTGAATAAAGAGGCGTTTGTAATTCTAGAATTTTTTATAGTGATACCTTTATGGTATTGAGGTTGTTAATTGGTAAAACACTTTAGCTTCGTCTCGAAGCCCAGCATTAAGCTTCAAACACATAAAAAGAGGGGTTGTAAGGGACGAGGAGGATAAGGAATGGTCCTAAGCCTAAGCCTAAGCCTAAGCGAGGGATGGAGTATTAAGACTGGAGTGTCTTTGGTACACCCTGTATGCTTGTTTCACCCTGTATGAACTTCGAAATGTGATCTTGTCAGAGATCACAACTTTAGCTATGTTATGTTTATGTTAATGAGGCGAAAGACCTTTTGAAGAAGGCGCCGCATAGTGATGATGTTGAGATATAGGGAGATGGAACGATCGAATATTTTGTCTCGCTTGTGGGAAAATGTGAAAAAATATGGATTGGAATTTTTGTGAGAAGGAGGAGTCGGAAGGGCCCATGAGAAAGTCTGAGCGATGGCCTATTCTTGGTGACCGGGGTAGAAGCAATCCAGTGACTTTTGGTCGAAGAAGCTATTGAATGAAGCTATTGTTTTACTTCTAATTATTCAATTTGTTCTCGAAAAAACGAATTTTTTCGAGAACGAGCCTCGAAATGCCCCTTTAAAAGAATAGAAAACATTATTTGTATATTAGATTAACCTATTTTTGAACTTGAAAAAAATTACACTGGAAGTCATGAAAGTTAGATATCTAAGAAATAAAAGGCTTATGCTTACCATATCAGAGCTCTATTGAGGTTGTTAATTAGTATCTAATTATTCAATTTGTAACAGTATTGCTAATTTATGATTTATTCAGTGTTCGCAACTTCAAATCCAACGAGAAGTCTTTTGATTGGCTAAAGCCAAGGCGAAACGCAGGCGTAATAAACGCGCGATGTCAGCGAACGCCAACAAGCAAAACAGTAAAAGAAATTAAATTTTTACTCGTGGTAGTAAAAATGAGATCGAAAAAAAATTTTCTTGGATTTTTTCGAAATCACGCTAGAAATGTTCTCCATATTGAAATACATCTGCCAGAAAGAAATTTTGGCCGAAAAAAATTATCCTGGGTGTTTTAGAGAGGTTAGAAAATTAAAAAAATACACGTAAAATCAATGGTATTGAGCTTCAGATAAGGTTTTGAATTTTTTGCGGACCTCGATTTGACTCAAAATGACTTTTAAAAACTTCCCATGTGTTAATCTCATTTTATCGATAAAAAAATTGTTAAAATGCCGCCATCTTTGCAAAGTTTATCGGTTTTATTCATATCGATTTTATTCTATCGACATTTTTATTTATTTATTTGAAGTTACATGTTTTCGTTATAATTTGCAAACTTTTTAAAATGTTTTTTCACTAAAAATCGCAATTTTCAAACGCGAATATCTCGAAACTGAAATTTTTTCAGACTATACCGTAAAAGAAAAAAATGCTTCATTTTTCTTGAAATTTCCGAATATATCATTTTTTCATATGATTGTAAATTACTGGACTGGTCCTTTAAGGGGCGTTAGACCCAAAAAGTCGATTTTTGCATAAAAAATCGAAAAAATTTTAACGTGGACTCTTATATTTTCAATTTTTACCGGCATTGGCCGGTAAGGAGGGGTTGTCGACCCTCCGCCCTCAATGAGTATGCCTCTGGGAATTTTTCTAACTATGCTTTTCTGGATATGCTTATTCTATTTTATTGATTTTAACTTGATAAAACCAGAATGAAAAGAATCTCAATAATCTATATATCATAAATACAAAAATTATGCTAAATAAAAACAAAGGTACAATAACAAATGGAATAATGATATCAAGAGAGTAGTACTCAAGGAAGCTCATTTTTGCACCAGCTAAGTTGAGATCATCGTTGAATGAATTTTCAGCTGCATACTCTACATATTTCACAAATTTTTCATGAGCTTTGTATGGGTATGATTGGAGACTCTTTTTCAGCTTTTGAGCATTCTGATAATATCTAAAAATGATATCTACATACTGGCACATAAAAAATTGTTCATTTTTTTGACAGTTTGATGACAAACATGGAGTAAACATGTATAGGAAAAACTTTAATTAAGGCAGTTTTAATAAAACGCAAAAAATTTTCGAACAAAACCAAAAAATCACGCAAAAAGCAACCAAAAAATAATCACGCAAAATAAAATCGCTCCAAGTGGGAGTCGAACCTGAGTCTTCAGTACGAGAAGCGAGAGCAAAACTAATGAGATGAGAAGAAGCTTTGTATATATTTTTTTAAATTAACGAAGGACTAAGCTACCATTTTTGTATCGCAATTTGTGAGCATTTTTTAGTGAACAATCATAATGGGGGACCATTAAGATTTTTCAAAAATTTCGGACAAAACATAAGGGGGACGATTAGGGAAAATTTTTCATTTCGGGAAGGGGGGGGGGTTCACGAATCCGGTGGACCCTCTAGCTACGCTACTGGTGCTGTATATGTTGCGCCAACTTTTTTTGACGATGATCAAGGAAATGAGATATAAAAATAATGCTCAAAATCCTACTTATCAGAATATAAAACTTCTTCTAATGCATCTTGAATAAGTTTGGCGGAAATTTCTTTAAAATTAATATAAACACCAGTCTCTTTTTGTTTGACTATGAATGCATTGTAATTTTGATCTGCAAATAATGGGGTTGCAATAAGAGGGATTCCTAAAAATTTTCATTTTATGAAATTGAAGTTAGGGTAGAATAGGAACAGGCTCAGGTTCTTGTTCATGTCTATGTATACTGTCCGTTGCATGCTTATAATGTCACCAAAAAATTTTCAGAGTTCGAGATGTTCCCGGCAATTTCACGATCCGAGAGAGACGGTTTTCATTCGATTCAGCATGACAAAAACTATGTTTCCATAAAAATTTGCGAAAAATCTCGCTTTTGTGAAAAAAAAGTCAAAAAACGGATTTTTGCCCGTTGCATGCTTATAACGTCAATTGCTTTTCTTAATCTTTTCCAATGTTTTTTGTAATAAATTCTCATACATATGCTTTATTTTAGATATGCTAGTGGAAATAAGTTATCTGAGCGCGAAAAGGTAGATTCGCACGATATCAAAGTTGAACTCGGCTTAGACGTCCATTGATCGACAGTTTGGTATGCAATAAATCGAAATCCTAACATCTTACCATCTAAATGAGCAAATTTCCTCGTTTACTACGCGCCACTCGAATTCGCTCTAAACAACATGAACCGCGAGTGGAAATATGTGAATTGTTTTTACAACATGATGTGGAGAAGTTTTTTGTGTATCTTTATAACTTTCGCTATGTAGATTATATTTTCTGACGAAAAAAGTTCAATTTGATGGTCCAGACGGATTTAATGGTTATTGGAGAAATTTGCGCAAGGAACCGAGATTTTTTTCGAATAGAAACTTTGGTGAGGACGCATAATGGTTTGGGAAGCCGTTATTGCCAATGAACAACGTAATAGTGCTTTTATAACGCCTAAAATGAACAGTGATGACTATATCCGAGTGTTGGACGATTGCTTTATGCCATTTCTACGTCAGAATCGTCGAGTTACTTCCGCTTTTTAAAATGACAACGCCGATATACACACTATTCTTGTTACAAGAGCTTGGTTAGAAAAGCGTGGAATTCAAATTTGAACCGGCCGGCCATTTCTCCGGACTTGAATTTAATTGAAAACGTGTGGGAAATATTTGTGAGACGAGTTTATGGCGGAAATCGACAGTACTAGAATGTTCATGACTTGAAACGAGCCATCATCGAAGCGTGGGAGAACATTGACCAACAAACAATCAGAAAGTTGTATGAAAGCATGCAAAACCGCATTTTTCAAGTGACTAATCGTTCAGGAAACACCACTGGTTATTAACTAATTGAATCTATTGTTATTTAGTTATGTTTTGTTTGAATAAATTTATATTTGTCAAGTGACGTTATAAGCGTGCAGTGGGCAAAAATCCGTTTAATGTCTCTTTTTTCACAAACGCGAGATTTTTCGCAATTTTTATGGAAACATGCTTTTCGGTCATGCTGAATTGAATGGAAACCGTCTCGGATCGTGAAATCATCAGGAACATCCCGAACTCTGAAATTTTTGGGTGACGTTATGAGCATGCAACGAACTTTAGTACACGTTACATCACTAAGATACTCCTAAATTATGCGTGTTTGGGGTTTTAAATGAAACAGGGGACTAAGACATACCATTTTCCCTTCTAGTCACTTACCATTAAAAGAACTTTCAATTAAACTATTCAATCCACCATGTGTCATAAAAACTTTCGTTTTAGGATGAGCTGAAATTAAATCATTTCACGCAGTTCCTCACGCTGCGTACCGTTTGGTTTTCATACGACTGTTGTATCACACGATCCCTTAGTGGATTAAAATTTTATTGTGGAAATTTTTTTTTGAAAAATTTTGATGCCATAACTTTTGCCTAACAAAACAGTATGGGTTTTTTTACAATGATAGGTATATAACTGGGGAAAATTTTTTTACAAAATGCTTGTTTCCTAGATGAAAATGCTCAGAAAATAACGATTTTTTGTATTAAAAAAATGTTAAATTAGGCATTTTTTGTTGAAAAATAGGAAATTTAGGACAAAATTGGGTGTAATTTTTAAGAAAGTTAAAAAATCAGCGCCGCAGGGAAAAATTTTTTGACAAATGCTAGTTTTTAAGCTAAAAATGCTCAGAAATTGAAAAATTTTGTCGAAAAAATGGACAATTTTGGTGAAAAATCGTAATAGGGGAACATTTGGATTTTTTTAAATTTCAAAAATTTCGGGCAAAAACACAAAACAGGGGAAACATTAGGAAAAATTTTTCATTTTTTCATATTTGCAGAGGGAAGCTTCCTCCCTTCTTTGTGTTACTGGCCTCCCCTCTATGTTTTTTTCGAAATTTTTGTGAAAAAACATAAAGGGGGACCAAGGCGATTTTTTCGAATTTTTCAAAAATTAAAAAAATAACCACCTTGGTCCCCCATTAAGTTTTCTCGCGCCGGTAGGTGTGAAAATTTTTTGTCGAAAAAGCATTTTTTAAGCTGAAAATGTTTAGAAAATTTCGATTTTAAACAATAATCTAGTTGAAATCCTTGGATTAAGGCAAAAACCAGCGCCGTAGACGAAAATTTTTTTGCAAACTGCTTGTTTTTAAGCTGAAAATGTAAATTTTTGGTGAAAAAATAGCAAATTTTGGTGAAAAATCGCAATGGGGGGTCATTAGGATTTTTATTAAAAAATTTCAATATTTTCGGGCATAAAGGGAGATCATTAGGGAAAATTTTTCATTTTTTCGGATTTGGGGGGGGGAAGCCCCCCTTCTTTGCGTCTGTACTGATTATTATATAAAAAACTGCTTAACAGTTATATGAAACATTNTCATTAGGGAAAATTTTTCATTTTTTCGGATTTGGGGGGGGGAAGCCCCCCTTCTTTGCGTCTGTACTGATTATTATATAAAAAACTGCTTAACAGTTATATGAAACATTGAAAATTGTACGTTAAAAATGATAAAGTGAAGAAACAGACCGTTTGGTTTTATGCAAATATATGAAACACCTGAATTTATGAAACTCTTGAAATAATTTTTAGGATATCCAAATGGTAGCATTTTATAAAAATAAATTTCTTTAAATAAATATTTAAATTGAAAACAAAACAAGATTTTCTTATATTTCAATACAGTGGATTCTCGATAGTACGGTCCCCCAAAATCAAAATTTCAAAAAATCATATCTCCGTCAATTTTAATGCTATTTTTTTCGTTAACCACATTTTCCTTAATATTCTATATAAGATTCTAAGGAAAATGTGGTTAACGAAAAAATAGCGTTAAAATTGACGGAGATATGATTTTTTGAAATTTTGATTTTGGGGGACCGTACTATCGAGAATCCACTGTACTAATCAGGCGGTCGTCGCTCCACTCGGAGTCCGAGCCTCAAACCGATCCATAATATCAGTTCATTTATCACCAATAAAAACAAAATTCATAGAGATCAACTGTGTCACAATTATAAACAAAATGAGGGAATTGTTGCACCCTTGTAGCGAAAATTTTGCATCCTTGCAGCGAAAATGTTGTACGCTTGCAGAAAAAATGAATTTCCAGAAAACCCCCTAAATGATTTTTCCCAGGGTACCCATTATTTTTCCGCTACTTTATTCAATTTATTCAGGTTTCAAAAAAATCCGACTGCGGGTTTCCGAGACCTTAATGTCGGCGAAATCAGGTATCCGCTTTACTATTATACCGATTACAAAAACGCGACCGTTTGGAATATCCTAAAAATTAATCCAAGAGTTTCAAAAATTTCAGATGTTTCATACAGTTGCATAAAACCAAACGATCTATTTCTCTACGTTGTACTTTTAATGTACAATTCTTTTTCTTGAATCTAACAAAATTACCCAAAAGACTATTTTGTTCCAGCCATTCAACTGGATGAATATTGGAATATCTTGCAAATAAAGAATGATCATTTTCTCGTAAATGATATTTCCAAATAAATTCGTACTCTGGGAAATTCGAAAACGCTTCTAGGTAAGCCATGCGAACATGCTCTGGTAAAAGATCGGTGCTTGCTACCGTGCCAAATGAAAAAATCACCACTCCATTTTTGGATTTCTCGTAAATTTTGGCAACGTTCTGAAATAGGAATCCGAGATTATTTTTGGATGAAGGCAAGTGAACAAATTCGAATTTTTAATTTTTATGCAAATGTCAACAAATTCTTAATTTTTTCACATGTTCATCCAAAAATAATCTCAGATTTGTGTTTCTCGCATAAAAATACCTACCGTATCTAAATTCGAGTTTTGGGGGTAGACACATGTCCCTCTCTAACTAAGCACCTATCTGAGTAGTTTGAAAAAAGGTACTCAAAAAAAATTGGAAAGCTTTAACGAATTAGAATTTACTTTCAAAGCAAAAGTTGATCACCACAACGTGAACTATTTTTTCCACTTTTTGAATAAAAATCGGTTCAAAAGTGGATTGGTTCTTTAAGCTATTTAAATTTTATTTAAAAAATTATATGCAAACATTTATGTTTTTTTCAAAAATTTTCCAAATTTTTGGGCAAAAACGTAAGGGGGGACCCTTATGATTTTTTTCAATTTTTTCAAAAAATTTATAAAAAGATCTTGGTCTCCCCTTATGGTTTTTCACGCTGGAGGCGCGAAAATTTTTTATTGCAATCATTGAATGAAGTCAAAAAAACAGCGAAAAATTTTTGCAAAATGCTTGTTTCTAACAAAAAAAAAGCTGAAAATTGTAAGCTGAAAATGCTCAGAAAATCACGATTTTTGTATGAAAAATATTAAATTTGGCACTTTTTTGTTGAAAAAGGGGAAATTTATTAGGTTGGTCGATAAGTTTTGGGCCCCCCTCTCAAAAATTTCATTTTTCTAAATTTTTTCTTACTTTTTTTTGCTAGTAGTATAGAATGAAGTCTGAACTTTCATTTTTTAATAACAAATTTTTGTTTTTTAGCACAATGGAAAAAAATAGAGGCGTTATTCGAGAACTATTGAAATTTGAGTATGAACTGGGCCACAGCGCAAAAGAGGCCGTTAAGAACATCAATCGCGCGAAAGGGAATGGAACCGTGTCTTATACGAATGCCATACGAAAGCCCAAGCGATTTCTACCTATTCCGAGCGTTGGAGCACTGGTTGCGCGGAAAAAAGTTCAGAACCATCGAAGAAATGCGCCAAAGTCTTACAGAATTCTTTGATTCTAAGGACGGAGATTGGTACCGCCGTGGAATCGCCAAACTCGAAGAACAATGGCAAAAAGTGATAGAATCTGGTGGAGAATACTTTGATTATTAGTTTTATGTTGCTTTGTTTATCTTTTGTTCAATAAAATATTGTTTTTGAGAGGGGGGCCCAAAACTTATCGACCAACCTAATAGGACAAAGTGGGTATAATTTTTAAGTAAAGTTAAAAAATCAGAATCGCAGGCAGTGGCGTAGCCAGCCTTCAAGAATGTGAGGGAACCTTTTCAAATAAATTTTTTTATTTTGGTTCCCCATTATGTTTATTTTCCAAACATTTGGGAAAAAACATAAGTGGAAGGGGCAATTTTTTTGAGTTTTTAAAAAAATTTCAAAATCATCTTAATTTCCCTTTTTTTGTTGAAAATACCTATTTTTGATCTGAAAACGTTTATAAATTTTCGATTTTCGACAAAAATTTTGATGAAATCTTTGAGTTAACGCAAAAACCAATGCCGCAGGCGAAAATTTTTTTGAAAAATGCTTATTTATATGCTGAAAATGATTAGAAAATGACTAATTTTTGGTTTAAAAATGTCAAATTTGGAGATTTTTGTTGAAAAATGAAAAAAATTGGACAATTTTGTTAAAAAACTTTAGTTAAAGAAAGAAACCAGGCGAAAATGTATACGATTTGAATTGATGGCTCTAATTTTTTAAATTTTTTGGTATTATATTCAACATTCAAACAAATATTTCAAAAATTACAAAAAAGGTAGCAAATTTTTCGAAAAGGTGGCAAGGTGACATCAGATTAAAAAAAGTGGCATTTATGCAACCCTAGGTATAGGTGTTTCGTCCTAGGCCATCCCCAGATATATTTTCAGCATAAACTTACGTCATTTTGGGCCCTATCGTTCATCTGTACCAAATAAGTTCCCTTCTAAAATAACCCCCTCTTTTGAGGGAGTTGAAAAAATAACATCCGGGGGTTATTTTAGAAGAAATATGGTATATGCAAAAAATTTCAATCAAAAAACTTTAATTTTGGGCCGGGATTCGAACCCGCGATCTATAAATCCAAATTCTGGTACACTAACTACACGGTCAACCGCGGTTCCGGCACCGGTTCTGCACATCATTGGTTTCTTTTATGTTTTTCCCCAAAATTTTACAAGGAAGCCATCTCAGTTGATGGTGCGATTTTGTAAAAAGTTTGGTATTGGTTTTTAGAGTACCCCTAGATACATCGAAAAATTTGTTTTTAGCTGATGAGGAGTCCAATATGGGGAGCTAGAGCCATTTTAGTGATTTTTGGGCTCAAAACTAGGTCCCAAAGAAACCCTCATAACTTTTTATTGTTAAAATTTTTTTCAATAATTCTTTTTGCATCTATTAGGGGGTGAAAAGATGCAAATTATGATATATTAACTTTGGTCTCAGGCCTTTGTCTTCATGCCTAAAAATGCTTTACAAAAAATGACACCATTTTTCTTGAGAAAAATCGAATTTTTGGGGGTCTAAATCCGACTTTATATTGATCGGTTCGACCTTAAATCATCTTAAGAAACTGTTTCTAGGTCCAAAAAACATTCTCTGATCATTTTTACAGTATGTTTCAAAAGTTTGAAATTTCGGCTCTGGCATGACTACGGTCATTCCAGCCATCCGGACCAAAATTTCAAACTTTTGAAACATACTGCAAAAACGATCGGACCTAGAAACTGTTTTTCAGACCTAGAAACAGTTTCTTAAGATGATTTAAGGTCGAACCGATCAATATAAAGTCGGATTTAGACCCCCAAAAATTCGATTTTTCTCAAGAAAAATGGTGTCATTTTTTGTAAAGCATTTTTAGACATGAAGACAAATGTCTGAGTCCAAAGTTAACCTATTATAATTTGCGTCTATTCACCCCCCAACAGATGCAAAAAGAGTTATCGAAAAAACTTTTAACAGTAAAAAGTTATACTGGTTTCTTTGGGGCCTAATTTTGACCCAAAAATCACTAAAATGGCTCTAACTCCCCATATTGGACTCCTCATCAGCTAAAAACAAATTTTTTGATATATCTTAGGATACTAAAAATCTGTACCAAACTTTTTACAAAATCGCACCATCAACTGGGATGGCTTCCTTGTTAGAAAAAACATATGGGGGACCAAGGCAAGTTTTTGGGTGTGGTCCTCCCCCATCAAAAATTTTTGGATAGGTCACTCTTGTCATTATGAACAAATTATTCCCTGACCACAATTCGCATATTTAATCTCTTTGCTAAAATCGTCACTTTTTATAACTTATAGCATCACTAGACTAAAACCAAAAAACTAACGGAGTCTAATGGTTTAGGTTTTGACATGGCGATCCCTCCAATATGAACGAGTTTGCTCGACAGCGGTCTTGGAATGTCAAGAAATTCCGGCATGTTGATGAAGGCAAAACTTGTTTTGCTCACGATTTCTACAAGGCCTGGAAAATTTTGGCCAAATGAGGCCTTCAAAATTGTATCCTAAAAGAGAATTAAGTTTTCAACATAAATTTTTTTAACGTTACCAAACTTGTTAGCATAATTTGAAGATCTCGATTATAACTATAATATATGTTATATACACGGTCAACATAATTCATGCTTGCGGATTGTACTAAAATTTTTTTTTAATTTTGCCATTTTTTAAAATTTATTACTTGGAAGATAAGACTTAGGTGTAGGAATTCCGAATATCTCCCCAACTACTTCCATTAAATTCACAGCTGAGGAAATCAGCTTCGTACGAATTCCAACCTTTTCAAAAATTCCAAAACTACATGGGTCGAAGACTTCAGAAATTCCAACATCATAATTTTCTGCAATAAATTGGTTTATTATCCAAGAATCATTTTTTGCCATTTCTTAAAAAAATTTTCATTGTATATTAATGGTGGGTGATACCTATACAAAATTGGCCAGAAACATTTAGAATGTTGCCCATAATAGTTGCATCAAGAATTCTATTACAATCAAATGGATTTTTTTGAAACTCAATTTCTTTGAACTGCGTTGGAGATTGGATTGGAAATCGAATAATTTTATGTGATTTTTGGGAAAAATTGTGCTGGCTTTCGATATTCCACTCAGGAATGAAGAAATGCTAAAAAGATAATTGTAAACAAATTTGACCCTTTTCATTCAGGGATCGTTCATGGGCCAGTTCATGCCTCAGCCAGCAGCTGCGTGCTGCATGCAGCTGCTGCGGCTGCACACAGATGCTGCGTGACCCAAACAGCTGCTGTGCCGCAGCAGCTGAGTCGCAGCGGCTGCACACAGCCAGTAGTTGCTGGCTGAGGCGTGAACTGGCACATAGTGGTCCCCTCGGTTTAGTGACCCTCGATTTAATGGCTACTTGAGCCCGATACTTACTAAGAAAAGGACTCTCAATATAGTGACCCCACGTAATTGATCTGCTTTTTTGCTAAAAATGATAATTTTGTAAT
>OZJO01000417.1:12971-38747 GCA_900406225.1 Acrobeloides nanus
TTCAGAACGCCTATTAGTGATGTTTCCGAACGCAATTAGTGAAGTTATTAATGAACTAAAGTTCGTTCGGGAGCCGTCCGAACGTATTTGTGGAGGCCCTCAAGTGGATTATGCTAATACATGCACAAGATGGGGGGGGGGGGGGGAGACGGCAGATAAAAATGTGGACACATGAAAATCTGTTATATAGTCAAAAAAATTTTTAACTAGTTATTGAATCGGAATTTTTTATTGAATCAGGCAACGTGTACATTGAAACGAAAAGAAACGTGGATCCTTATATAACTGTTTTGATGCATCCCTGCGTGGTCGTATGGCGAGAAAATCAGGATTAGTTAGTACTTCCTAAAAAAAGGATTAAAAAAGCCTAAGCCCAAGCAATTTTTCATGAACTTTCCGAATATCAACAAAAATGGCAACTTTTTTTTCCAACCGGACTGGTCTTTTAACCCCTCCTCTCTCCCCGTGATTTTTGATAATATTTTCTCAGACTCCCCCCCCCCTCCCCCTCTTTGATTACGTGACTTTTTGATGATCCCTAAGCAATGCTTGTGCTATACTGGAACTACTCTATCTCCATCTTGTGGGGATTCAGCCTTTTTTCATTTTATTTTTAGGAATTTGCTTTAAAATTTTTTTAGGATATGGTTTGGTGAGTGAGAAGTGTTCATCCGAAGCAGTGGCTTGTAGAATACGAATTGATCACCATGCTATCGAATTTTATGAATACTCGGCACTTTATGACAGGAACCAATTCGTTTGTGTGCTCAAAAATGAATATGGACTTGTTGATAAATCGGGTTGTGTACAAAAACGCTCAGGTTGGTTTTAAAAGCTATTGGGTTGGTCGAAAAATTCTGCGACTTTCTACATGATTTTTGGACCGGAAAATTTTTTTCTAAAAAGGACTCATGGGAGTAACTTGGTACTAGTTCGGAACAGAGAACACACTTTTCGAAAAAAATTTTTGAAAATAACCATTTTAGGGGTAATTTTATGCGCTGAATTCAAAAATCGCATTCTGAAAGCTGAAAAGGCTTCCTTGGCTATGTTATGAGATTAATAGGCATTTAAATCTTGTAAAGAATGTGGTCCTGAGAGTGCGATTTTTGAATTCAGCGCATAAAATTACGCTAAAATGGTCATTTTCAAAAAATTTTTTCGGATACAAAATCGAATTTTCGATAAAAATTGAATTAAAAATTTTTTGCCTTTGCAAAAAATTTTTTGAAAAGTAAAAGTTTTACCTTCGTGGGAATCGAACTCAACGTTACTTAACTTGCCAAATCGGACGGTCGGCTTCTTTATACACTTTGCCACATAGCCGACATATTATATAAAGCTAGACATTAAAAGGGTAATATTCCTTTAAAAAATTAGCTTTATAACAGTCTTAAACTTTTATCTTCAACTTTATTATTTTTAAATTTAAGGTCGTGGCGTCCGCTGCTGGTGTTATGGTCGCTCAAATTGCAATTCAGCAGAAAATTCTAAAAGGCTTTATGAAGCTTTTATGAGTGGTGATAAAGAGCTATACGAGAGGACCATCGTAGAAATCGATCAATCTGAAAATTCCGATTCTTTAGAAATCGGTGGATTGCCTATAACATCCATGCCCAGCTCAACAGAAGCAACTACAAAATTGTTAAGCACACGCACTACTACTTCAACACCAACTACAGCAATTTCGAGATCAACTAAGTCAACTCATAATAAAGGAGGAGTGAGTCGGTTTTGCTAAAACTTAAAGGACCAATCCGGTCGGAAAAAAAAGTTGCCATTTTTTGTTGATATTCTGAAAATTTATTTAAAAACATGGAGCATTTTTTGTTTCTATGGGGAGGGGGGAGCAAAAAGTCACGGGATAACTGAAAAATTTTTTGGTACTACGAAAGATTAGCGAGTCACTTAACACCAAATTTACCCAGATAATTGTTTTGNGGAGCAAAAAGTCACGGGATAACTGAAAAATTTTTTGGTACTACGAAAGATTAGCGAGTCACTTAACACCAAATTTACCCAGATAATTGTTTTGAGTTATTGAAACAAAAACCTGAATCAGGGATTTCGTTTCAATAACCCAAAACAATTATTAAATTGGATAAATTTCGGTGAAAAAATGCTCCATTTTTCATGAACTTTATGGCAACTTTTTTCATAGTAGACTGGTTCTTGGAGGAGCATAAGAAAAGTTGATTACGGTCATCTACTTTTGATTATGACGGGGGTAAAAATCTCGGAAAATTGCCACTAACGTCCTAATGCAAATTTTTATAATCAAATTGAATATTGTTTTTTAGGCAATAAGACTCCACGAAGTCACCGAGAAATCAAGACAAAGTGGTGTTACAATACATGCAGGCAGCTCAATTGTATTAGACGAATCCGAACGAGCATCACAAGACATACCGTCAATGCGTTATGGCAGGCTTCACAAAAATCACGAAGAAGGCTCAACACAAGTTAGTCTATTTTCTCCAGCATCTATAGAGCCAGTATTGTCCAAAAGTGGAAGCCAACACCGTGAAAAGGACACGAATCCTCATCGTTTGAGGCAACATGAGCATAAAGGAGCTACAAGAATTGTAAGTGAAGTCTTGATTCGAAATATTTTTGTATTGATGCAAAATTTGATTTCTACAAAATCGGTTTTTTCTTCCAGGCCCGTACGCGCATTGATGCCCGGGCTCCCCCCAAAAATATTTTTCGTGCTCGCGAAAAACATCAGTGGGACCAAGGTAATTTTTGAAAAAACGGAAAAATTTGCCCTTATGTTTTTGCCCAAATGTTTCGAAAAAACGTAGGGGGAACCTTATAATTTAAAATTTTTGGCTGGCTCCCCTCCCCCCCCCCCAATTTTAGAGCTTGTACGGCTGCCTATGTCAACACTTTTGTATACCTTGAACTAGTAAAAAACAATTTGGAGCTACAAAAATAACATCGCCTACGTGTTTCCCGCATAAAATTACCTCTAATGTTTGATTTTTGAGAAAATTTCGAAAATAAAATTTTCGATTTTAGACACCACGTTCAATGGGGGGGGGGGTATAAGAGACGAAAAGTAGCTCCAACAATTTTTACCATATTGCCATTTTAGACAACTAAAACGACGACAAGTCCCACTAAAATCAGCACAGTTCCGAAATCAGTTGTTACTGTAAGACCACGAACCACAACTTCTTCTTCAACTACAGAAAGACCTACAACGAACACAACGCCATTAAAAACAACAGTTTGGCCGGAGCGTGCTTCAAATGACATTGTCATCCCACCAGATGAACCAGTGGACAAGAAAATCCATGTCATCCGAGTTGGACCAAATGACCAATATGAACATGTGATTGGAAGCCAAGAGTTTTCGAATATTATTCAAGTGAGCCAAGTGATTCTTGAAAATTTTTTCGCCAATTGTTATACTTTGTTTCCCGCTGTACTATATAAAAGGTGCGCGAATTTGGTTGGTCGATGATTGGCCAGACCGTCCGATCTGCCAAGTTAGGCAACGTTGAGCCCACAGGTTCGATTCCGCTCGGAACAATTCCTTTTTACAGTGTTCAACACTGCTAAAAAATTTTGCCTGTAGGTATTTTTATGCGAGAAACGCGAATCCGCCGTTATTTGGGAAATAGGAATTTGGGGCCTACTGACCATTTACACTGCTCTATGGTACCTCAACTTTTGGAGCTGATTTTTGCGACTTTTCGCTTCAATACACAGACCTTCCCTGAATCAGGGAAGCGTTTTTTGACCCCTTCTTGTATAGTAGCTCCGGAATTTGTGATTCAATATATTTTTAGAAAGAAGCCATGAAAGCATTATCCACAGACTCTACTGCTTCAACCACTCCAGAAAACGATTTAGAATATGAAGATGACGCAGAGACTTTCTATGAGCACGATGAACAAGAAACGAAGCATCCCATTCACATGGTTGATGTCTCACGAATTCAAAAATCTATCAACAGTGGGGAGGCTGAAGGGCCGATGAATGAGTACTTCGACACAGGGTCTCTATCCCATGCTACAAGGTTATCTTCAACAAATCTTTTTGAGCTTATTTTCATATTTATTTTTTACTTGATTATAGTCTAATTGATCTCAATTTTGGCAAATAACTATTTTTTGTTGTTGTAAAAATTCGGTGTAAAAACATTTATTTTCCGGTTGCTTCTTTTATTTCATAGCTTATACAACAGGGTGGTGCAAAAAGTGGCTTTTTTGAGATTTTTGGGACCCTAAAATTAAAATTTTTTTGAAAATGATCACTCTAGGGGTAATTTTATGTAGGGGATCGATTTTGCGCATTCCCGAATTCGGAAAATGCTTTCCTGATCCTTGTTCAAGAAAAAATTAGACTTTTGAAGCGAAAATGGTCTTTTCCCGTTATTTCGACGAATAAATTTTCAAGTCCCAAAATGTCAAAAAAGCCACTTTTTGCGCCACCCTGTATTATTTTTAAATAATAAAGATATATAATAAAGCATTTATACGTGGTACCCCAAAAAGGGGCGATTTTTCAAAATTTTTAAAGTTATAAATAACCCTTTGGGGGTTTTTCTGTGCGAGGAATCGATTGCGAGCATTCCAAATCTTGAAAACGCTTTTCTGATCCAAAGAAGAGATGTGTTTATCGATTCCTCGCATAGAAAAACCCCCTACAGGTTTAAAACTTGAAAAAATCGTAAAATTGCCCTTTTTGGGGCACCCTGTAGTATGAGGACATAAGATTAGTAAGTGACAAGGGCACCTTTTCGCAGCATTTCACGGAGAATATACTTTTGAATTCTTGTATTAACACGAGGGAAATCGTCAGTGATGGCGAATTTTTCAGGGATATGAAGCTAAAAAAAGAGAAAATTGTATGCAAAACTTTTAGATGTTTATAATACAAGTGCATACTTTATTATTGCGACATAGAATTGTGAGATCAGTTTTCAAGAATTCGGGAACACACTTCAATGACTTGGGCACAACAATTGCAACAACCGGAGCACCATGGCAAATTTGGAGGACCTGAAATTGGTTGTACAAGATATCCCCCAGAAAAGCTACAGTTGAAATTGCAAAATTCTGCATAAATTTATGCAGAGACTGAAAAAGGCTTAGGCTTTAGTTTAGGCTTAGACCTTAGTCTAAGGCTAAGCCTTAAGCTTAGGCTAACCCTAAACTAAAGCCTTTTTTCAGCCTGGGGGGATAGTACCAATTTTCTTGTCAGCTTTCTTCAAAATTTCTACCTGCACTCCCTTGACATCTTTATGCTGGGACATAATTTTCTCCATTTTCCAATGCTCAACTAACTCGTCATTTCGATTATATATCAAATCATCTTTATGCGAAATTATTTCAATATTTCCGTCACTGGTTTGAGCTACGACATCTCTAAAAGTTTTTCAACATCAATTTATATCTTACTATTATAAATGTGTAATGTCTGTGGTTTTCGTGTATGAGGAATCTTTTCCACGCAAAATTTTTTTGATCTGAGTCAACCCCTTTGATATTTTTGGGAGGCGGCTAACTTTTTAGAAAAAATTCATAGGGACACAAGGGTCGAAAATTTTTTAAAATAAATGGAACATGGGGTTGTTTACTAGAAAAAAATAGTTTTGACATAAGTTTTTTGACATTTAAAAGTGGAAAATCCTAGCGCCGCCGCTGCAGACGCTCTCGGGGGAAATGCTTGATTTAAACGTCAGTGCTAAAACAAAAGTTGTAGGGAGCGATGGGAGAAGTCGATTGATCGGGGGACCGGTACTTTATAAAAAAGATAAAAATACCCGGTGTTGATCCATTCAGAAAAAGAATTAAAATGGGGTCCATAGCCAATGAATTTGGTAGCAGCTAGTGGGCGTACCCGTAATTCCCCAACTTGACGATTTTTCGAACTTATTTTTTCAACTTCAGACAATTCCATCTAAAAAAGTAGTTTACAAAAAATGGTACTTATGCACTTAGGCTAAGCCTAAACTAGCCTTAGGCCTAGGCTAAGCCTAAACCAAAGCCTTTTTCAGCTTGGGGGAATTCTGTATAAATTTATGCAGAATCCCCCCTAGGGGGAGGGAATAGTGCATAAGTGCCCAAAAAATAGTTCAAATTTTACACACACATACGTATGAGACTAAAATTGTGTACCTCATATCCATCTAATGGTCGTCCAACAGCTTTTCCAAGATCAGTTGTATTATCACTTAAAATTGGTACAGCACCAGTCTCTGTCAAGAGCATTCCAACCTTGAATCAGAATTTCAAATTTCAATACCATATACAGGGTGCGTGAAAAGTTCGTGATCACTTTTTTTAATGTTGATATTTGACTAGCCAATTTTTGACAAAATTTTCGACATTACTACGGTTTTTCTACAAGAATCCGCCGTTATTTTTTCTCTTAGATCTCGGGAATATAGTCAAAAATGGCGTACAAAAACAGATCTTTTTTGGGATTTTATCCTGTAGAAGTACCTTCAAAAAATTTCCTCGGATTCGTGTTCCTCATGTAGAAAAACCCCTGAATACAAAATTTCAGCCGAACTTTTGACCACGGGAAGGTACCCCTAAAATCCCAAAAAAGGTCTGTTTTTGTAAGTCATTTTTGACCATATTTTCGAGGTCTAGGAGAAAAATAACGGCGGATTCTTGTTCGGCACATAGAAAACCCCGTCGAAAATTTCGTCTATAGTCAAATATCCAACATTTAAAAAAAGTGATCACGAACCAGGGGTCGAAAAAGGGGCCTAGGCGCAGGGCCGACCCCTGTCACGAACTTTTCACGCACCCTGTAATAAGAACTTACAGCTATCCTTCGAGCATTTTCCATCACAGAATTAATAGAGGTCAACAGTTCGGCGGAGACTCGCTCGCCCAACAAAATCACCGTATTCACAGTTAGTAAACGGATTTTTTGTGACTGAGCTACTTTGAGCAAAAGTCGTAAGGCAGCCGCATTCGACAACAATGTCGTACACCTAAATAATTCCACAAGTATAACCCAAAATGGTGAACTTACTTGTATTTTTCAATTGATTTAAATAAATATTTTGGCAACGGTGATGGTTCTGGGAAAACAGTCTGCGCTTCGACTAGGAACGGAGTAAAAGCCACCAGGCAGAAGACTGGGATTCGAAACATTGGCAACGCACAGCTGAGTACTGTCTAAAGTTATGACCTACTTTAGATAAGGTAAAATTATTTTCATCGCCACCTCTTTTTTTATACCAATCGCATTCAAAGCAATTCTACAGCCATTGATCAGTTGATAATGAGTCAAGCCAATAGCTTTTGGTCGTGCTGTACTCCCCTAAATTCTTTGTTGCTATAAAATTTTTGGAGCTACTACACATTAGGGGGGGAGGCATCCACGTGAAAATTTTTCTAAATTTTTTCTGAAAATGACATCTCCAGGGGTAAAAACATGCGGGCAGTCCGAACTTGACATTTTCGAAGCGAAAAAACGCTTCACTGATTCAGGAAAAGCCTTGTATTGAAGCGAAAAGTAAAATTTCTGTTTGAGAAATGCTAGTTTTTGAGAAAGTTGTTGCTTAGCTTTTTGAACTTTTTCGAACACTTGAAATTTGAAAATTTCAATCATCACCCTTGTTGTATACTTTTTCTTTTCATGATTGGTCATCGCATGTGTCATACTTTGATGAAAGATGACGCACCAAATGTCCAACTGAATTTTCATCTCTTTGCGCGCTCATAAATTTGGCAATTTAGCGGCGCATCTTTGCTGCTACTGGATTAACTTAAAGGCAAATTTCAACAAAAGCCTATAAGGCCGAAATTCCGGAACGCCTGCTGCAATTCCATAGGGATGAGAAAGCAACTTAATTAGCGAGATTGCGGATCTGGCTAATGTTTGAAGGCAGAAAAATGAAGAAGAACAAAATCAAAATCATGAGGGGTAGAGAAAAAATTGTTCAATTACCATAGTAAACTGAATGGCTGCCATTCGATGCGAATTCCAGTTCTGGTATGGCGGAAGTTTTTCAATGCGTTCTTTTGTACTCTTGCCAAAGATTTCGGATAATGTGAAAGTTCCACTAAACAGTCAAATTTTATACTAACAACTTAAAGGGGGAGAGGGTCGATTGAGGCGAGTTTTTGGGTGTTTTTTAGCCATTTTTACAGCAAGTTTCAATCAATAATTGCTGTAAAAAAGGCCAAAAAACACATAAAAATGGCCAAAAAAAATTTTTTTCGATTTTCCTCGAAAACAGTATTTTTTTCATCGTTTCGAACACTTTTACGTTTGTCGAAAAAATTTTGAAAAAAAATTTTTTGCGATAACTCGCCTCAATCGCCCCTCCCCCTTTAAATTTATGCCATACGTGGGCAGGGTATCTACCAATGACCCCCCTACCCACATTTTTTTGGCGCTGCAACGTTTTTTTTTAGTCGCGAAAATTTGAAACCCCCTTCAAATTGTTGGGTTTTGCACCTATACCCACAGCATTTTTTCGAAAATATGGACTCCCTCTGCCCATCTGTATGGTTGATGCTATTTTCTCGGCTAACTAAAAACCTCGACCCCATATTCTCATAAAAGAAAACATACGCATGCATATGGTCTTCATCGGCCAAAATTACATGCGACAATTGAGGCAAACTTTTCGAATGCAATTGCCCTTTCGCTGATGTTTTTAATTCGGGACAAAACTCTAGCATATAGTTGTATAATTGATCAGAATCTCTAATAGGCGAACACAGGATCACCGCACGAAATTGACCCTAAAATATCACACTCTGTAAAATTTCATTGAATGACAATTACCATTTCGAGTAGATGTCGCAGCTGATCAGCGCGGTTAAAGTTTGGATTTGCCAACGAAAAGACCATGCCTGCACGAGCGACTGCTAATGTACTAATTAGTACGTGGCTATGATTATATCCACAAATTAAAACTCGATCATTCAGCTGTAATCCAGTTGATATGAGACCCGCTGCGAGTTGTTCTATCTTAAAGGACCAGTCGAGTAGGAAAAAAGTTGCCATTTTTGTTGATATTCGGAAAGTTCATGAAAAATGGAGAATTTTTTGTTTTTACGACAACCTCTAAATCGTTGTAGTTTTCGAGATAATTGCGTTTGAAATTTTCAATGTGTGTACATGTTTTCGTTGTAATACACAAACTTTTTTGAATTTTTTGCGGAAAAATCAATTTTTGCATCGATTTTTTAAATTTTCATAAAATGAGCATTGTAGCAATTTTGTATAGCTAAATGAGACGAACAAAATGACACCAAAATTATCCAATTTGAAAATTGTTTTGGGTTATTGAAACGAAAATTCTGATTCATGTTTTCGTTTCTATAACCTAAAACAATGTTCAAATTGGATAATTTTGGTGTCATTTTGTTCGTCTCATTTAGTTATAAAAAAATGCTACACTGTTCATTTTATAAAAATTAAAAAAATTGATGCAAAAATCGATTTTTCCGCAAAAATTCAAAAAAGTTTGTGTATTACAACGAAGAGCTTGTAACAAATTCAAAATTTCAAACGCAATTCTCTCGAAAACTACAACGATTCAGAACATGCCATAAAAACAAAACATGCTCCATTTTTCATAAACTTTCCGAATATCAACAAAAATTGGCAACTTTTTTTCCCGCTGGTTGATTTAAGAGAAAATTTATGTGTATTCAAACCAGGGATGTAAACGTGTACGGTTTTCGTGTATGTGTACTACACGTACACGAATAGCAAATTTTGGAGCTACTACTACACAATAGTAGTAGCTCCAAAAAATATAAGGGAGCCACCCACGTGAAAAAAATTTTCAAAATTTTTTCTGGAAATGACCCTTCTAACAAGGAAACTGTCAGTACATGTCCATCAAAATTTTTTTCGAAACATAGCTATTATTGTAGAGCATAGTCACTTTGCCTTTAGAAAAAATAAAATTAACGCGCCATTCGTTAAGTCTAAGGAGATAGAGCTCATCGAAGTTTAACTTAAAACTCACTATCACTTAGTTTGAAAAGACGATTTTTATAAATATTCTTCGGTGGTGCAGTGACAAAGCAGCGGCTGCTTTGAAACAATTTTGCGCGGGTTCGAATCACGTAATCTTATGTCTTTTTACTTTGTAAAATAAAATATTTGAAAAAACCTAAAGCAACATACAGGAATCGAACCCGCAAACTTGTAGCAAACTGCACCACCGAGGAATATTTGTCACTGCACCACCGAGGAATATTTATAAAGAGCGTCTTTTCAAACTAAGTGATAATGAGTTTTAAGTTAAACTTCGATGAGCTCTATCTCCTTAGACTTAACGAATGGCGCGTTAATTTTATTTTTTCTAAAGGCAAAGTGACTATGCTCTACAATAATAGCTATGTTTCGAAAAAAATTTTGATGGACATGTACTGACAGTTTCCTTGTAAGAGTAAAAACATGCGGGGAATCTGAATTTGGCATTTTCGGAGCGAAAAAACGCTTCCCTGATTCAGGGAAGGCGTATTGTGTATTGAAGTGAAAGTCGCAAAAATCGCATTTTTGTTTACATCCCTGATTCAAACTCAGGTCTTATAGTCGAAATGTTTTTTGGCTAGCACGAAACTTTTTATTGAAGCAGACAATGTGTACATTGAAATGAAAAGAAACATGGATCCTTATGTAGCTTTTTGGTGCATCCCTGCGTGGTCGTAGTACTAACTAATCCTGATTTTCCCGCCATACGACCACGCAGGGATGCATACAAAAGCTATATAAGGATCCACGTTTCTTTTCATTTCAATGTACACGTTGCCTGATTCAATAAAAAGTTTCGTGGTAGCCAAAAAAATTTTCGACTATATATCATGGTTAAAGGTGCCAAAAATACCTCATTTTTTATTTGTTGGCAAGTAAGAGAAACTTTCTCGGAATCAAACACCACTGCCATACGATTTGACTGTGATTTGCGATAGATTAATTCGGGTATGGTGATCTCATATGGAATGAAATCACCTAATTTCTAAAATTCAAATTAGATAGGTGGTTATATCCTCCTTTACAACTTACTTCACGTGTGAAATCTAAACAAAAAATGCTTTCTTTCTGTACCTTCAGAGACATTTTTCTATTCTAAACAATTGTAATTTTCGCTGATTAAACTAAAAAATAATGTTGAGAAACAAGACTAAAAATAAAGGCGGCTCGATCAAGACCAGATCAATAGGAAGAGGGAAATCGATAAATGAGTCGGAGGTTTGTTGTTGTGTAAAACAGATCCATCAAAAACAAGCAGTTCGAAAAATGATTGGGAAATCTATGGATACCTCGAAAAGTTAAAGACAATTCTACTACTCCATGGTTCAGAAAGTTCGCCAAAAGTGGGTGACAAGTCAAAAAACGCGATAAAATTATTGTTTTTGACATATTCTACCGTTTTCGACCATGGCGAATCGTTTGGAGGCAATTTCAGAACGTTTTGAGTAGCTTTTCGAAAATCGAATTTCTTTGCCTTGGTCCCCCAAAATTCGCGTTTTCTGATATGCGAATTTTTCAATTTGAAGTTTTTCAAGCAACTTTTCTCCGTCTTCCCAATAAGGTAGAGATTTGATTTGAACATAATCTGATAGCTTAGTGATGCCCTAACAACGTAAAAAACTGTATCAAAAAATCTTTTAATAGTGATGAGAAATAGAATTGTCAAAATTGAGAAAAAAAAATGATAAAGAATTTAAAGTATTGGGACGAGTTGACCTCGGTGGCGCAGTAGGTTGCATGCTTGGCTGTTGCCCGAAAGGTTGGGGGTTCAATGCCCAGCTTCGTCGTTTGGTTTTTGCCCAAAACAATTGGTCTCAAAAAAATTGAGGCCAATTTTTTGGGCGAGCGACGAAACTGGGTATCGAACCCGCGACCTTTCGGGCAACAAAAAAACACGCAACCTACTACGCCATGAGGCCACGTTGTCTCCCAACCTTAAATTCTTTATCATTTTTTTTCTCAATTTTGACAATTCTATTTCTTATTACTGTTAAAAGATTTTTGATACGGTTTTTTACGTTGTTGGGGCATCACTAAGCTATCAGATTATGTTCAAATCAATTCTCTACCTTATTGGGAGAAAAGTTGCTTTAAAAGCTTCAAACTGAAAAATTCGCATATCAGAAAAAGCGAATTTTGAATATTTTTATAGGATCTGAAACAGAANGGAGAAAAGTTGCTTTAAAAGCTTCAAACTGAAAAATTCGCATATCAGAAAAAGCGAATTTTGAATATTTTTATAGGATCTGAAACAGAAACGTCTGAACTCTCTCCTACAAAAAAGGAGAGAGCTCACCGCCATGATACCAACAACTTTTGAACGAGAAACTATAGTTTACCAGTAGGGGGGGGGGGGGGGTACACCGGTCCCTCTGGATGGATGGCCTTTCAGGGGGTATATGATAAAAATGAATGTATTAAAAGAAAAATTACATCTGCGGATAGGCTTGTCGACACTCAAAATAATGCCGGGAAAAGCAAAAGAGTGGAAATTTGGGGTGGGGGTACACGAACCCTCATGATGGATGGATGAATGACTATAAAGGCGGAAGGTCCGAGAATGAGTGGTGAGGGGTATTGTACCCTCCCCCCCTTGGTGACCTATGCGAAAAACTTACTGAAAATGTTTAGTAGAAAGGTCAGAAAAAATTGATTTGAGTCAAAAGTTCTTTTCAAAAACAGCACCCGTTTATATATATATTTTAAGTAATACAAAAATAATAAATACCCGCATATAAATGAAATTAATATTAAAACAATTCTGTTCAAAGATTTTCTGTTGTATATTCTTATGGTTGTTTGTTTTCAACGAGCTCTTTCAATATGTCGGGTGAAAGTATAGAATCTCCCTTGTGTAATACGCTGATCATAAGCCGTCGATGATATCGAGTATCAGGGGNTCTGTTCAAAGATTTTCTGTTGTATATTCTTATGGTTGTTTGTTTTCAACGAGCTCTTTCAATATGTCGGGTGAAAGTATAGAATCTCCCTTGTGTAATACGCTGATCATAAGCCGTCGATGATATCGAGTATTAGGGGAATCTGTTCTATAAAAAAGGAGTTTATAGGGTCGTTTGATGTTTTGAAACTTGATATTTCGAAACTTTCTTTTATGTTTTTGGGGGTTTTCGGAAATTTCTCAGGAAATACAGTGAACGCTCGTTAATCGGGTCACCCTTTAAAAGGGGGAGGTAAGCACTTTCAGCAACACTTTTTGAATTTTTGCAAAAATGATTTTTCTAGGGGTAATATTATGCGAAAAATCGATTGCGTGCATCCTCGAAGCTTGAAAATGCTTCCTTGACCCTGATTCAGTGAAAAATTGGGTTGTTGAAGCGAAAAATGACAAATTTCGCTTCAAAAACCTAATTTTCCCTGAATCAGGGTCAAGGAAGCATTTTCAAGCTTCGAGGATGCGCACAATCGATTTTTCGCATAAAATTATCCCTAGAAAAGTCATTTTTGCAAAAATTCAAAAAAAAGTTTTTTCGGAAGTGCTGCTGAAAGTGCTTACCTCCCCCCTTTAAAGGGTGGCTCGATTAACGAGTGTTCACTGTACAAAGCCAATCCTGATAGTTTTGATGTGGTTAGAAAACTGGATATTGTAGCTACCGAATAACACCAAATTCATGCCGTAACTCTTTCTGGTTGCGGAGATATTGCATAATTATTAAAAAAAATGTCGAAAAAACTGACATTTTTTCTAATTATGTAATAACTCTTCAACCAGAAAGAGTGATGGCATGATTTTGGTGTGATTCGATTGCTACGAAATCTAGCTTTCTAATGACACCACAACTATCAGGATTGGCCAAGTATTTCCGGAGAAATCCTCAACAACATAAAAAAACGTTTTGAAACATCAAACGACCGTTTATAGTGCTAAAAATCGCACCTATTAACAAATTTCGTATTGGATGAGCTTGCTAATCTTAAATGAGAAGTAGTATCAGATTCTCTTTCAATGCTAACATTTTCATAGTAATCCGAAGTTATATTCATCAACGCGCCTATAGAATCTGGTTCGAGCTTTTTTAAGTTGTTTCTAAAAATTTCTTTGTAAAAAATCGAAAATTGAAAAATACTTGGCCAATCCAGCAGCCTCATATGCGCTCTGTCCTAGTTCTTGTACTAAACTACAAAACGTTGGGCCATCCTCTTGGTTACAGATTGTATGTGTCTTAGTTGCAATCTAAAATGAAGGAAAGTAAATTTATAGAAAAATTCTCTGGATCAAGAGCTATAGTCGAAATTTTTTTTGGCTACCACGGGACTTTTATTGAATCAGGCAACGTGTACATTGAAACGAAAAGAAACGTGGATCCTTTATAGCTTTTTGATGCATCCCTGCGTGGTCGTATGGCGGGAAAATCAGGATTAGTACTTACTACTACAAACTACTATGCAAACTACTACTATAGACTACTACTACAGACTACTACTACAAACTACTACTATAGACTACTACTACAAACTACTACTACAGACTACTACTACAAACTATTACTACAGACTACTAATACAGATTACTACTACTAACTACTACAGTACTAATGCTGATTTTCCCGCCATACGACCANTACTACTACAAACTATTACTACAGACTACTAATACAGATTACTACTACTAACTACTACAGTACTAATGCTGATTTTCCCGCCATACGACCATGCACGGATGCACTAAAAAAGCGGAGCTTATGCACTTCGGCCCTCCCCCCAAATTTGGGGGGGGGGGACCGAAGTGCATTGATCAGTGCAGTTCGGCCCCCCCCCCCAAATTCGCATAAATCAAACATTTTGGGGGGCCGAAGTGCATAAATTTTCAAAGGAACTTAACTTATGCACTTCGGACCCCCCAAAAATTTGGGGGGTCCGAACTGCACTGATCAGTGCAGTTCGCCCCCCCCCCAAATGTTTGATTTATGCGAATTTTGGGGGGGGGCCGAAGTGCATAAGTTCCAAAAAAGCTATATAAGGATCCACATTTCTTTTCATTGCAATGTACACGTTGCCTGATTCAATAAAAAGTTCCGTGGTAGCCAAAAAAGATTTTCGACTATAAACTTACATCTAAGCATGTGCAAAAGGTGTCATCACAATACTTTCTACCAAGCTGATCATCATAACACTTATCTGAAAATTCTAGTTTTCAACATCTCAATGATGGGAAATTTACCATGTTTCATACAGCATTGATTAACACTCACTAAAAAAAGCATATATTATTNGGTGTCATCACAATACTTTCTACCAAGCTGATCATCATAACACTTATCTGAAAATTCTAGTTTTCAACATCTCAATGATGGGAAATTTACCATGTTTCATACAGCATTGATTAACACTCACTAAAAAAAGCATATATTTGAAATATAATCAATTGAAAAATACTTTTAAGTGGAGGACAATCTTTATCAATAGTCGATTCGCTAATCCACTTGGAAAGTTCGTCTGCGCCACAATACCATTCAATTTCTTCACTTGACTCCAATGAAATTTCCGATTGAGTAAAATTGTTTTGATTCTTAAGATGTGTCACTTCTCTTCGGTTTCTTGAAGGCACGCCATGTGTCATAATCAAGAAGGGAAGAAAATTACATAGCATTCGGTGGTAGAAATTCGCCATTTTCATATATAAAAATAGTACATGCCCATGTTTTTGGTCAATAAATACTTGCTGCTGGAGCTGTATAGTAAGGTAGGTTTTAACAAAGTTAAGATCCATGGAATTTAAAATTGGGCAAAAGTTTTCGGGCCCGACCGGGACTCGAACCCGGATCTCGTGGCTACCGTCCAAGTGCACTACCATTGTACTACCGAGACCCCCAACTGATGCCCGTTTTTTGGTGAATACTTGGCTGTGTATTAATCACAGTATGAGTAGTGGAAAATACACCGCCAAGTATTCACTAAAAAACGGTTATCAGTTGGAGGTCTCGGTAGCACAATGGTAGTGCACTTGGACGGTAGCCAGGAGCCTGGTCCGGGTTCGAGTCCCGGTCGGGTCCGAAGACTTTTGCCCAATTTCAAATTTCCTGGATTTCCACGTCTCGGAGTGTTAATCCGAGCTCCAGAATTCCAAAAAAAAGTTAAAATCATTATTACTATACAGCTCCAGCAAGTATTTATCGGCCAAAAAATGATAGCAAATTGCTTTAGGGGTCAAAATATGGATAGGCAAAAATTTTCATGGAATTTGGACAGCTTTAATTTTGAAGCGGGATTCGAACCCGCGACCTATAAACTGCAAATCTGTCACTTTAGCTACTCGGCCATGGGTCAACCCCCCCCCAAAATCCTATGATATGGTATTCGTTTTGAAGCGCTCGGCGAGGCGACATTTTTTTAAACTGTTGATCCTTCCAACACTTTTTCGAAATTTTACTACACCATGAACTTTTCTCAAGTATTCGTGTCAATACACAACAAAATTCAAATTTATCGAACAAAATTCCCTTTACAAAGATATTGAAGTTTTCTAAAAAAGACATAGAATACTTTTTTATACATCTCTATGAGACGAATAAGATGGCACCAAAATTATTCAATTTGAACATTATTTTGGAGTATTGAAACGAAAACATGAATCAGAATTTTCGTTTCAATAACCCAAAACAATTTTTAAGTTGGATAATTTTCGTGTCATTTTTTCTCATAAGTTATAAAAAAAGTATCCTATGTCTTTTTTATGACAACTTTAAAGGGGGGAGGGTAAAATTACGGTATGTAGGTAGTAAAAATTTTTTTCGCATAGTAGAATCACCACATACCCCCTATTTTTGATGCGAAAAACACGAAAATCGCGTTAAAAAAATTCCTAGTCGCTTCAATAGTGGTCAGATTGAATTTTATGTCAATTTTGGGGGTCTCGGTTTAAGAAAAATCGCGTTTTGACCTCAGTTTTCCATCTAAAAACGCCTAATTCCTATATGTATACTTTTTTTCTAAAACCCCCAAAATTGGCCTAAAATTCAATCTGACTTTGAAGCGACTAGGAATTTTTTTAACGCGATTTTCGTGTTTTTCGCATCAAAAATAGGGGGTATGTGGTGATTCCACTATGCAAAAAAAATTTTTGCTACCGACGTACCGTAATTTTACCCCCTTAACATCTATGTAAAAAATGGAATTTTTTCTCAAAATCGAATTTTGTTCGATAAGTTTGAATTTTGTTGTGTATTGACACGAATACTTAGGAAAAAGTTGAACAACATAAAAATCCTTCAGTTTAGCTCAAAACTCATAACTTTATTACCAAAGTTACCCAGAATATTGTGCTCTACAAGATAAGCCACTATAAAAAATCTATTTTCGTGACCCTGAAAAATGATATGGTTTTAAAAATAGAAAAATCGAATGTTTCGAATAAAAAGATCTAGGAAAAAGAGACTCTTCCTCCTCTCACAGAAATGTTTGTATATACATTTCCAGGTGCAAAAAGTAACAAAAAGCCCATTATACCCTGGAAGAGAGAATAATGACCTAAGTCGACAATCGGCGAAGTGTAGTTTTCACATCGGGACCACATACTGGGAGCAGAACAGGTTCTCATTTCTCAATTCCTTTCTTCCGCACTCATGGCCGAGCTCATCCCTTTGCCTATAGGCAAATTTGTTGTCGAAAAACCGCCGCGCGAAGATGATCAGTAGACATTTTTTTTCACTTACTTTTGTGCTCATTGTAAATGTAATTGAAACCCCTTAAGATATGCCTAATAACTGCACGACCGGCCAACAACAAAAAAGCACATAATACAATTTTTGTGACTCAATTATGAAGGCGAACAATTGTTTAAAAGATGACCTTTTTCTGCTAAAGTTCAATGGCATGAAGGAATTTTTCTTACTCATTTACAGAAAAGTGTATTAAGAATTTGACTACAAAATTTCAAAGCGAAAAATGCTTCCCTGATTCAGAGAAGACCTATATATTGAAGTGAAAAGTCGTAAAAATACGATTTTTGCGACTTTTCGCTTCAATACATAGATCTTCTCTGAATCAGGGAAGTGTTTTTCGCTTTTTTCAAATTAGGATTCCCCGCATTTTTTACCTCTAGAAGTGTCAGTTCCAGAAATTTTCAGAAAATTCTCGAAAAATTTACCTACGTGGAAAAATTTTTTTTCTAATATTTTTTTTCGAAAATTTTGTTTTCTGAAATTTTCTAGAAATGAACACCACTAGGGGTAAAAAACGCGGAGAATCCGAATTTGAAAATTTCGTAGGGAAAAACGCTTCCCTGATTCAGGAAAGGCCTATATATTAAAATGAAAGTCGCAAAAATATAGGCAATATCACATTTTTGTGACTGTTCGTTTCAATACAAGGCTCTTAATACAATCCCTGAATCAGGGAAGCGTTTTTCATTAAAAAAATTATGTACAGGTTATAGAAAAATAAGATTGATCTGTTGAGGTTCATAGTCGAGTTACAGTAATGTCTGAGGCGTAATTGTACATTCTTATTGGCTGTGTAAACGATTGAGACGGCGGAAGTTTTCGAGGCGGTACAGGAGGTTTGTAAGACCTTGAGCTGGAACTTGGTGGAGGAGGACTACGAACAATCGAAGGCTAGAAATTCAAATGTGCAATTTTGATTAATATTGTCATATGTTATAAGGATATCTCTGCCTCATAAATACAGTAGTGGAAAATAAAATCCAACTTTAAAATGCCATATCTCCATCATTTGAAATCCGTTTGGGCTAAGCGATAGCTCATTGAATTCCTAAAATCGTGGCGAACAACTTTGTAGACCATCAATTTTCATAAAAAAAATTTCTCTGATGGAGAAAATCCATATGAAAATAATGGTTTATTGAATGAGATAAACATAATTCAGTCAATATTTTCATTCGGATTTTCTCCATCATAGAAATTTTTTCATGAAAATTGATTTTCAACAAAGTTGTTCGCCGTGATCTCAGGAATTCAATGAGCTAACGCTGAGCCAAAATGGATTTCAAATGACGGAGATATGGAATTTTCAAGTTTGATCGGACTTTATTTTCCGCTACTGTATGTGAAAAATGAAAATTTGTGCATCAGGCTGCGTTCAAGCAGGTAAAAAAGTTTTCACACAGTTGTCAAAAAATGTAACTTTGCCTGGATTTCAATCAAATCGTGTTTATTGAAACGATTGGTCATGAAACATAAAATTTTATTGTTCGAGGAGCAAAAAAACCAATAAAATTTTAAGCTTCATGACCAATCGTTTCAATAAACACGATTTTATTGAAATTCAGGCAAAGTTACATTTTTTGACAACTTTTTGACATGCTTGAACGCAGTCTCAATAACACCATCTCCCCTCTATACGATTATATTTTACTCTCGCTAGGAATAAAACAAATCCCATCAAAATTTTTGCGAGCTGTATTCAATTTCTCCCTGTTGACAAGCTTACCTTTGGAGGTATTGGCGGAGGAACTTTGGTTCGAATAACTTTAGGCAATGTTGATGAAAGTTCCCTATTTATTTCATCTTGCTTGATTTTGTTTACAAGACTCGAGCTCAAGTTGGTTCGAGAAGTTGTTACTCTCGTACTCGAAGAAGAGACAGAGGATGAACTACTGCTTAGCGATGATTTTGATTCAGTTTCAGAAGCAACTATTGGAATTGGTTTCGTACTCGATGAAATTTTTCTCAACGTTTCATTGTCTAAAAGTTTTCCATTAGCCGAAATAATAAAACACGAGATTTGAAACCAAGTTTAAAAAAATCTTAGACTGTTCCAACCTATAGGTTGTTTCAAAAAATTTGTCAAAAATCGAAATTCACCATATTCGCCCAATTTGGCTTTGACCCTGATTCAGGGAAGAGATGATCAAAGAAGTAAGGTTGAAAATTTTGTCAAAAATCGACTTCTATAGCCAGATATCAATATTTTTCTTATTAAGTCACATCATTGAAAAACACGATTTTTTGAAAGGTCTGTATATTGGCACGAAAACATGTGTTTCGTTCAAAAAGACTGATTGGATCGTATTCAGTATACACTCTTTACTACTACTGAAAAAAGTTTCATTGAAAACGAGTGAAAAATGCCGATTTTAGATGTATTTTTTGGGCCGCAGATACTTATGAAATAACCTAATACTTGACATAAATTTCTATGGAATTAAAACAAATTACCTATTTCATCAACATCATCATCACTTAGCCCAATTTTTAAGTTAATAACATAGGTATTTGGAAGGACATCGGATTCAGGTCTGCGCTTTTTTGTCATGTGATTGAGTTGGCTTTCATCTGGCGTGGTTTCTTTAGCATTATTCTAAACAACGTCTCGAATGCGTCTCGACACCGTTTGAACTAGTCGGAGTATTGACACGAAAACCATGAATCTTACATTTGTTTAAATATGCTTAATTATTGGGTGTATTTAACAAACAAAAAAGACGGCATTCTTTATAGCTCGACGAGGCGAACAAAACGACACCAAATTTATCCAATTTGATCATTGTTTTGAGTTATTGAAACAAAAATCCCTGAATCAGGGTTTTCGTTTCAATAACTCAAAACAATGATCAAATTGGATAAATTTGGTGTCGTTTTGTTCATCTCATCGAGCTATAAAGAATGCCGTCTTTTTTGTTTTTTAAATACACACAATAATTAAGCATATTTAAAAAATGTAAAATTCAGGGTTTTAGTGTCAATACTCCGACTAATTTAAATGATGTCGAGACGCCGTCTCGAATCGAGACGTTTAGTGTAGCCTTAGTGTGAAATTTTTTCGATTGTTGACGAATTATTCAATTTAAAAGTAGACTGGTCCTTTAATAGCCGACACTTGTCATTAAGCTGTTCAAAACAAAACTCATTTGAAATAACAAACCTCGAGGTGCAATATTAGTATATTTTGACTTAAACCATGCATATCTAATTCAATATGCATGTGTGTATTTGTATTAGTCATAGACAAAAGCAAGATAATGATGAATCATCATTTTTCAGCTTAATATAAACTTGAATTTAATTTAAATTCAAATATGCTTTTGAAAAATTTAGTGCAAACAAATATAAATCCTATTTAATCAAAAATAAAAAGTGCAAAAAAAAATTTAGGCGACAAGGGAATCGAACCACAGACCATTGGCGTCTTGGACTGATGCATTTGCACTGCGCCATGATCACTTAAAAGTTAATGCTTTTAAAAAACAGTTCATATCCCTTCCTTGTTAGTGTGGAATTAGTGTTTCCAAAATTTCGAGACGCAATTCGTGGAGGCCCTCACCTGTTTCGGAAAAACCGTGCTAAGTGGCCGTCTGCTTCTTCTATATATCGGAAGATCAAATCCTTGCTCTTGAAGAAACTTTCTCGTATCCGACGCAATAACAGGCAGAGTCCCGAATTGTTGGGCATATCGCGAGATGGAATTTCTCAACGACAGATTCAAGCCGCCCATAGATTTGAGAGAGAAGGTGTTGTGATTCAATGATGCGAATTCTTTCCAAGTCTCTACAAATTTTCATTCAAACATATACGATGTGAGTCTAAATTGACATACGACAATCCAAAATTTGGAGCTTGATTGCTTCTTTCCATCCAAGAAAAGAACTCTGGCTTGATGCGATTATCATCAATCGTTTTTGGAAATCTCCTTTCGAGTCGTGCAAAGTAATTTTCAACGCTGTTTGAAAGCCGGTCAGATCGACTTCGGTATTCTAGAAATTACGAGGTGCCACCAAAAAAAGTGGAATTTTCGTGATTTTTTCATAAATTTTGAAAAAAATTTTTCTAAAAATTATCTTTATAGGGGTAATTTGATGCGAAAAATCGATTGCGCGTGTTTTCGAAACGTGAAAACGCTTCCTTGACCCTGATCCAGGGTAGCGTATTGATGCGAAAATGAACAAAATTCGGATTTTGACAGCATATCTGACTACCTGTTTTTTGAAAAATTCGTCAAAAATCGAAAAATTCATCAAAAATTTAAAATTTCGTCAAAAATTGAAAAATCCCTAGGTAGTCGGATATCCAGTCAAAATCCGAATTTTTTTCATTTTCGCTTCAATACGCTACCCTGAATCAGGGTCAAGGAGGTATTTTCACGCTTCAGAAGTGCGCACAATCGACTCCCTGCATCAAATTACTCCTGATCATTTTTAGAAAAAAATTTTGGGACCAAAATTCATGAAAAATCATGAAACCTCCACTTTTTTGGGACACCCTAGTAGTATTTTTATCTCCCATACCTCATCAATAGGAATATTAATCGGCGAAGAATTTGACATTGTTGTATTACTATTTGGATTGTAACATTTAAGAAAACCACCCTAAAAATTGTTTCGAGTTGATCTAACCCGTCAACAGCCCCCCTCCCTCACTTGTAAAACACAGGATAATTGCTGCAACAAAAGTCTGTCATCGATGAAATACAAATCCAGCGCTCCTTGAGCCAGTGGTTGCACCAATGAGTTAGGCTGTACGAAAATCTGACAACAAATATTCCCGAAAATTGGTAAAAGAGCAGATTTTGGTATGCGACGATTCATTAACTCGGGCCATTCCGTTTGCAGTTGGTAGACTCGTATCAGTCCGGATAAGCTGGCATTTTGCAACCGGAAGACTGTACGACCGATAGGTGTGAGTTCACGAAACATACGAGTTTCATCTTGAGGATCTTTTATTTCTTCTTCTTCCTCTTCGATGAAAAATTTTGAGTTGATGGTATTTGAAGAACCCATGTAACGCTTCTAAAAAATGGTTAACATTATATCAGGTATAGTAGCAAATCGACGCGCGGGGGTTTATCTTGCTAGGAAAAACCGTTTTCAATCAAAAAATTTTTTTCAGAAGATGATAAACAGTATTCAGGAAGAGGGTGATGGAGTTAACTTTTTGAATAGAGCATGTTTTTGTGTCAATAAAACCATCTCCTGAAAAAAATTCATCGAAAACGGTTTTTCCTAGTAAGATAAACCCAGACGCGTCAATTTACTACTAGACTGATATATGTTACCGGCAAAGTTGAGATTCTCAACTTGACCGGTAACATATAAGTTTCATAAGAATAAAATTTTTGACACGCTATGTTTGAAATGGGGATTTTCGATATGGCGTTGAAAAAATGATCGACATGGCGTTCAAAAAACACCAATTTTTCACTTAATTTTTCAATCATCAACTTAAAAATCAAGTGAAACCATAGGGCTGTTTCAACACCATGTCGGTCATTTCTTCAACGCCATGTCAAAAATCCCAATTGCTCAGAAATTCCCATTGCGAGAGAGAGGCGTGTCATAAATTTTAATTCCGCAGATCTTATATATGTTGCAACCGATATTGAGATTCAACTGAGACGGTTAACCGATTATGAGTTCTCCATATAGGTTAACCGATATACCTAGGCATAGCTGAACAAGGGGGGGGGGTACTGTACCCCCCCCCCTACTTCGTCTTTTTGCCGAAAATTTGTAATACCCACTTCGTATTTGGGGTTGGTTTAAGAAATGTTTATTATAAAAAGTTTCCCACTTCGTACAAAGTGGTCGATAAAGCATGAAAATTAAATATTTTATCAAANTGGGGGGGGGGGGGATCTGCATAAATTTATGCAGAATCCCCCCCCCCAAGCTTAAAAAAAGCTTAGGCTTTGGTTTATGCTTAGGCTTAGGCCTAGGTTTAGGCTTAGACTTAGGTCTAGGTTTAGGCCTAAATCTAAGCTTAAGCCTAGGCTTAGGCCTAAATTTAAGCCTAGGCTTAGACCTAAACCTTACTTAGGCCTAAGCCTAGGTATATCGGTTAACCTATATTGGGAACTCATAATCGGTCAACCGTCTCTGAGTCGGTTGAATCTCAATATCGGTTGCAACATATATAATATCCACTATCAGGATCTCTCCTACCAAAGACAGCCCAAAACGCCGGCCAAGTGACCGCGAAACCGATTGTACAATTGTCGGCACTGCATTTTCATCCGACCTTTGAGCATACAAGATAGCTTCAATTGAAAATTCGGGAGATAAATTGTTGCTAAAATCTAATCCATCAAAAATTTTCCTTATAAGAATATAGAAAAAAATTTTTGCACCCCTGAGAAACCCCCTGCCCCCGGTGTTTGCTGAATTTTCGATTTGTAAAACGCAGAAATCGGTATCATCGGGGGAAGGTCGCTGATGAATTTTTTTCCATTTTCCAAAAAATATGCCAAAAAAAATCATCTTCACTTTTTTTGCAAACGGTCGTGGCCTTTTGTCTGATATTTTGGTCGAGAAAAAATTGGCAGAATGGTGTTTTAAATTTTTTTTTAAATTCGTCAAAAATTGAAAAATTCATCAAAAATCGAAAAACTCATCAAAAATTGAAAAATTCTTAAAAATTTGATGAAAAAAAATTAAAATTTTGTTTTTTGTGTGCAGATTTTTTGGAAAACTAGCAATGCCTACGGTGATACTGCTTTGCTATGTTTTACATATCAGTGAATATCGGGTTTTTAGAGGGATGCAAGAAACTTTTTTCCTCCACGTTCTTATGTGTGTTCATTACTCACAATATAAAAGTCTGATTGAACTTCAAATCTGAGAATGTCCGATTAATCTTTTCGAGTGGATCCGAAATGATTTCTTGGCCATCATCCGACCGCAAAATAAGAACCACTTTAAATTCACGCCATTCTGAAAAATTAACAATCTGAGCAATTATTTTAACTTTACCTCCTTTGTTATCAAAGTATTCTTCGGCCGGCCAGGCAAGTGGAAAGCTAACATTTTTGAAGATTACTGAAGCTTTACTCGGGCCAACTTGACTACTACTAAACTACTCTTATTTACAGTCAACTCTCGATATAACAACCCCCTGACTAGAGAAATTTCAATGATTGACTAGTGTAACTTTTTTCAAGATAACCTACTGACTATTTTCGTTTTTTATGAAGCTAAAATATAGATCTTTAAAAAAATCAAACTAGTCAGAAGGGGCCTATTTCAATTGTTGGCTAGTGACTAGAAAATAAAATGGGTGACTAGCATACATGGGCAGACCCCAGGTTTTTCACCTGGGTGTAGGTCGGGATCAAGGGAGGGTTGTGGGTCGGGATTGGGGGGATCATGATGAAGACGTAAAATGTGGGTCGGAAGGTCGAAAAATTGAGGATTAATAGTCGAAAAGTAGGCTGCTTGGAGCAGCATATTTATTTTTGGAAACAAGAATATTTTTTAAATTTGTCGTCAACTTTTCGACCACATCGGGAGGGGGACCAAATGAGGGTTGTGGGTTTTTCTGAAAATTCCATCTGGGGTGCTGCCCATGTATGGTAACTAGTAACTTTTTGACAGATAGTTCCATGACTAGTTAGGTTTTTTTGAAGCTAAAACATATATCTTTAAATTAAGCAAACTAGTCAGTAGGTTATCCTGAAAAAGTTACACTAGTCAGTTATTGAAATTTCGGTCGGCTACACCCTTGGTGAACATCTTTCTTCCTGGTTTGATTTAACACTCGAAGATTTGCCGATATTAAAGGACCAGTCCGATAGGAAAAAAAGTAGTCATTTTTGTGTGTATATTCAAAAAGTTCATGAAAAATGGAGCATTTTTTATTTTTACGACAATCTCTAAATCGTTGTAATTTTTGAAGTAATTACGTTTGAAATTGCTCATGTTTTCGTTGTAATACACAAACTTTTTTGAATTTTTTGCGGAAAAATCGATTTTTTAAATTTTCATAAAATGAACATTGTAGCAATTTTTTACAACTATATGATGAGAAAAAATGACACAAAAATTATCCAATTTGAACATTGTTTTGGGTTATTGAAACGAAAATTCTGATTCATGTTTTCGTTTCAATAACTCAA
>OZJO01000419.1:8945-42935 GCA_900406225.1 Acrobeloides nanus
AATACGAAAATATTTGATTTTCGCTTCGATACACCCACCCCATTCCCTGAATGAGGATCAAGGAAGCATTTTCACGCAACAGGAATGTGCGCAATCGATTTTTCACCCTATTTTTACCCCTAGAAGGTCATTTTTCAAAAAACTTTTTTTTGTTGAGAAAGGGCCCTAATTTGCACCCCTTTAATAAAAGTAGGATAAATCAGAGAGAAATGATTTATCAGACTTTGATTTAAAAAGCTAACAAACTTAACATTTTGAGATTGTTTAGACTTATTAAGGGATTTTTAGAAATCATATGCTATAATGATACATCATCAGTTGAACATTGCAAATTTGACAAAGTCGATGATAAATGCCATTTGATAAAATACTTTGATTATGGCTATCAAGGATATGTAAGTTAGCTAAATTTTCTCATGATTCGAAGTCTCATAAATGGGCTATTTTTATGTCTCAGATACTTTTGTCTTTGGGCAGTAGCGTAGTCGGGATTTTATACGAGAAGGGGCTAAAAATTATTTAAATAAAATTAGCAAAAAATGATAAGGGTCTCCCTCATATATGTGCAAAAGAGGGACTGTCCCACTCCCACCACTCATATATAAAGAATTTTTAAAACTTTGCGAACCAAATCATAGGGGGACCAAGGTAATTTTGACAAAATTTCACTCATCCATCCGAGTTGACGAAAAACATCACTAAAATCATCCATCCTCCAAGGGTTTGGTCCCACCCCTATTGTATATGTATGGTCTCCNGACCAAGGTAATTTTGACAAAATTTCACTCATCCATCCGAGTTGACGAAAAACATCACTAAAATCATCCATCCTCCAAGGGTTTGGTCCCACCCCTATTGTATATGTATGGTCTCCCCTTATGATTTTTTTCTTCAAGGTTTTCACGACAGGGTCTATAGCCAGCGACGTAAAGAGAAAAGCCAGGGGGCTTTTCCCAAAAAGCTGTTCTTTCCAAAAAACATAAGGGGAACCCGGGGTTTTTTTTTAAATTTCGCCCACTAGGGGTACCTGCCCCCTTGCCTACACAAATGGCTATAGCACCCTGGTTACACCTATGGCTATGGAAAACACAAGGTAAATGAGCAGCCAAGGTTCGTGGCAGGCAGTCAAGCAAACATGCAGGCAGGCATACGGGCAGGCTAACACTTAACTCACATACTTCATAAATTTCAAAAAACTTAGTTTCAATTTTTAATAGATACGATTATTTTGCGAACCAGCTACATTAATTGGTGCTGCCTATCAAATCATTATGGAATTGCTTAACATCCACAGTATAGGAAGGAAGAAATGGTTTCGAGTTTTGGTAACTTAACTGGTACCAACTATCTTCATTAAATTCAATTTATAGAGATCCTTTCCCGAGAAAATCATCTACAAAATTTCTTTAGTGATTATCTTATTGATTCCACTTTCACGAAGCATGTGTCTGGTCAGTAAAGAAACATCAGGAGAATTTTGGCTTTTCATCGACAATACACTTTCAATTATTGTCGTATTGACATCGACACTGCATTTTCTCTTCTACTGTCGTTCGATTAAATTTGTTGGACCGTTTATTTTTATGATTTATAAAATTATTACAGTGGATCTGGTTCGTTTCTTTCTTATCTATGCTATATTTTTGATTGGATTTTCTCAAGGTAAAAAATCAGTCCTCAATTGTTTATAGATACATGGGCAAGCAGGGAGGTACTGGACTCCAAAATACGAATTGGTCCCAAAGGTTACTGTCGACCAAAAAAAACGTCGACAGGCGAAAAAGTCGAAATACGTATACGAATTTTTTTGGACCCTACGAATTGGAAATACGAAATTGTAGTCAAATACAAATTCGTATATATATTTTAGACGTATTCGCCGTCAAAATACGAATTGGTCCATTATTTTTTCCCCGATACGACGAATTAGGGGTGGGGGGTACAGTACCCCCCCCCCTTGCCCATGCATGGTTCATATCAATAAAGAGACACAAGAAATTGATTGGAGTCAGAAAAAAAGTTTTAGGATTTTATATAGTGTTTTTGTCATGTGCTCGAGCTTATTCTGAGGCTACATTCAAACAATGTAATACTACCGGACATGATTTTTCCAACAATGTTTGCGATCCAAGTGGTATTTTTAACTATCCATACAAATCACACATTTAGGCAATAATATATCTGATTATAAAATTTATGCTATGAAACTAGCAGTTGACCAAAATATAATGGCCAATCCATTTGAATCATTGATGCGCTGTTTTATTATGACCATCGGTGAATTCATGGAACTGTACAAATGGCTTAATGTATGCAAAGCACATATCACTTCGATTATGGGAAAAGTAAGATCATTGTAGTATATTAAATTTAAGAGAACAAATAATTTAGATCATGTTTCTAGTTTATATGGTACTTGTATTTTGCATGCAGTTCAATCTCCTAATAGCTATGCTAACGAGGACATATGAAATCATTTATGGCACTCAAAAGGAATATAAAAGACAAGTAAAATCATAAATAGTACTGGGGGCCGAGTGCTAACACGTTTATGGTTTCTTCGAGAATGACTCCGAGCGTTTTACTCTAGAATAAAATAAAAAAACACAAAAAAGTGAAAATTTTTGTTTGTTTTCGATGATTTTGGTGTCAATCTTCTCTTATCGTTCCCTACAACTTTTGTTCTAGCGCTGACATTTTAAATCTAGCGTTTCCGAGATTGTCTGATAGAACGACATTACATGTTTAAAGTAGTAGGATTAAGCTCTTGTTGCTTTTCCATCAACCCANCCCCCCTAATTCGTCGTATCGGGGGAAAAATTAATGGACCAATTCGTATTTGGGAAGCCACCCAGACTGAATTCGTTGTGAAAATTCGTATACGAATTCATAAATCGAGAACAAATTCATATTTCGACTTTTTCGCCTGTCGACGTTTCTTTGGTCGACAGTAACCTTTGGGACCAATTCGTATTTTGGGGCCCAGTACCCCCTGCTTGCCCATATATCGGGGGGGGAGTAGGGGGAGAGAGTGGTACCAAATGATACTTCTTTACAGCTATGAATATGCTCTTAAAAAATTTGAATTTTTAGTGGGCCCAAGTCATTTTGCTTCTTGAACTCTCATTAAGTCCCAGAGAACGTTTGACGGCACTTTTAAAATATTCAAGACCTGTTGGAACCAACAAAAAGAAACGTGCTTTTATTGCTACTCGAAAAGTATACTTTTTAAAAATAAATACATGTATCAAAAGAATGACTCTTTTTAGAATGACAGCCTGACAGATACTGAAAGATTGATACGTGAACAACAATTTGTTCAACAAAGAGAAGAGAAACGAACATTCTTGAAGCGAAGGCTGAAAGTAATAATTTTGATCAATTATGTGTTTATAAATGTTTTAGGATATTACCTATTCCATGTCAAAATATGCTCATGCTAAGAAAAATTCAAATGAAACGATACAAATTGGGTCTGAAAAAGAAAAAGATGAATAATATAGGAAATAAATTTATTTTATAAAACGCAATATCCTCCCCAGCCCTTAAAAAAATAAAGTGAAGTATGTAATTTTGCATATTGCAGCATACATCATTTAGGGAAATGTGGCTGTAGATGCATGGACTAATCAACAATTGTCTCCAGAATAATTTCGTGGGGCAATTGCTACCGTAGGACAATTGCTCCCCTCCCCCCATCCAAAACTGGGGGGGGGGGACGTTCAATTGCCCACGGGCATTTTTTTCATAGGTGCAATTATCCTACATTCCATTGATATGTGGAGCAATTATCCCTCCCCTGTAGAAAATTGTCTTCCCATGGAAAATTTCCCTTATGGCAATTGTCTCACGCCTTCTCTGGGAGAGGAATTGATCTATGGGAGGGGGATGTGCCCCCTAGTTGCTCTAAATTTGTTTTAAAATCCCTGTTCATAAGGGTTCCGCCTTTTTGGGCCTATCTGACTTTTCTCCCTATGCCACTGGGGGAGGAGTGGCAATTGATATTGGGAAAATTATAGATTTGTCTTGCCTGGAGGGGATGATATTGTTCAGTCATGCTTGAATATATTTTATTTTTATAAATAAGGTTTTATTTTGTTAATAAAATTATATAACCCCTCTATTTTTGAGATTTATAACGGTTTTAGTATACTAATTCTTTTCATATTTGCAAATCGTAAAATGTCAGCCACTCCTAGTTTATAGACGGGCGTGTCGGCATTTTTATATGTCGAATGACCAAAAATGATAAGAATTATTTAATCGATTGCTAATCCTGTCTGGAGGAGGAAAGCAAATCATAAAGTTATATATTTGAATCATAAAACATTTGGCTAATAATACCTGATTTTAATATCTANCTGTCTAGAGGAGGAAAGCAAATCATAAAGTTATATATTTGAATCATAAAACATTTGGCTAATAATACCTGATTTTAATATCTATACAATTATAAAAATCAAAAGGTACCTAGAGGCCGCATGAAAATATTTTCCGGAGCTTGAGCCAGTCCAAAAACCGAGAATACAAAAATTTTAGTGGTAGAAACGATAAATTATTCATCATGCAGAGTCCTTTTTGTTAAAGACCTTTTAAAATAGTAAAATTGAATTCTTGAATTTTTTAGGGGATGAACATTTTTTGTTCCTTGCACAGCAACTTCATACTTTTTAATTTAAAAAATCTCCGGTCAATCCGCTTCGGTATTTTTGAGATTTAGATTTTGCGAAAGCACCCAAGTTCAGAGAAATGGGCTTTTTATTTTTTATGATTTCTTGACTGATCCATCGATTCCTGATTTTTAATGTCAAAAGAATGCTATGATGTCAATTTACGATTTTCTTGTTTGCTTTTACTTCATGTGCATTCGATACAATCCTTTTTCCTTTGATGAAATTCAAAGACTGTTGCCGATTTTACGGTTTTACAAAAAAAGTTTGTATGTTGTGCGAAGGCGAGTTTAGAATTTGGACGTTATTGTCAAAAGTAATAAAAATACGTCAGCTTACAAATGGTGAATCGAAAGATGATAACAACATATAGGACATACAGCTATACTTTCATAAATAGATACAAAAATTATGGATTAAAATTGCTAAATTTGTAAATCTTAATAAATTAAACTTAACCCTCTGACGACTGAGCATATTTTTTAATGCTTAAAAAGTTCATAACTTCTTTATTTCGAAGTTTTTTTTGATGAAGTTTTTTTATTGGTTGACACATCCAATAAGGCTTATTTTCCACTAGTTTTTATAAAAAAATATTTTCAGGAAAAAAATTTTTTTCAGTGGTTTTACTAAAACCTTCATAACTTTTTTATTTTGATGAATCAGCCAGTATAACCAGTGGCGTATTTAGGGGGGGGAACCCGGGGTGGTTCCCCCCCCATTCCTGGAAAAATTAAAAAATTTTCCTAATGGTCCCCCCTTATGTTTTTGCTCAAATTTTTTTAAAATTTTTTGGTCCCCCATTATGATTTTTCACCAAAAATCAAAATTTCCTAAAAAAAAAAAAAGGTCAAAAAATTTTTGGTTCCCCCCCCATTCTTGAATCCTGGTTACGCCACTGACACGTACGCAAAAAATGTACACATTACTATACTCTAATTTGTTTAATATCAGATTACTGTTAGCGCGAAAGCTCAATCTATATTTTAGATAAAATTGTCGGAAAATTATAAGAAAAATGTGGGCAATTACGTAAAATTATTAATAATTAACTACGTCGCAAAATATATTCTACGAAAAGAAAACACAATCTGTAAACCATAAGTATAAATATCCATCGCTCGAGGTGTTATAATTTCAGTTCAGTATAGTCTTTTCTGACTTACTACAACAAACTTCCATCTATATTCAATTCTTCTTAGCCTTGTATAATGTCAAATTCACAGCGAATAAACTACACTAATTGCCAATTGCACGATGGATATTTTGAAGGAAGCTGCCATCGTGTTATGCAATATCTAATCGGTGGTATTTTTACAGTCGTAGGGATCTTGGCATTTAGTTTTAACTTACTTGTTATAATCGCGCATTTCAAAGCAGGAAATCTTTCAAAAAATGGCAAACCAATTTTTGTTCTCGCGTCTACCAGCTTGGCATATAGTGTATTTATCTTATTTATTATTGGTTTTTATTGCGGTCCAGTTATAATTTTACAGGTAAGGGGGCATTCACATATTACGTAATCAAAAATTTCGCCTTTTTAGACCCCCTCCCCCATAATCAATCATAATCATGGGGCTTACCCCTTCCCCCATAATCATAATCGGCACCCATACATAGATAATATAATTGACTCGCGTTTTATAGATCATAAAACATAGATAATTTTTAGTGAATTGTGGAAACATAACTTAAAATCTTGTATAATATGTTCATATTTTATGAACATGGATTACTTGATTTAATAAATTGAGGTTGATTAAAAGACCGGGATTATATAAATACATAATTTTATACAGCAAATATTTTTTTTGGCACCAAAAATATTTTTTCTGGCACCAATATTTTTTCTGGCACCAAAAATATTTTTTTTGGCACCAATATTTTTTTTGGCACCAAAAATATTTTTTTTGGCACCAAAATTCTGAATTCGGATTCTGAAGGCATAAGGCCTTCAGAAAGCATCAGGCTTAAAGGGGGTGCAGATAATAGGTCATTCTCGGTCGAAAAATTTATTTTGCCAAAACAACCTATATAGGGGTAAAATCATGCGAAAAATCGATTGCGCGCATTCTCAAAGCTTGAAAATGCTTCCTTGATCCTGATTCAGGGAAATAGATATGTGTATTGAAGCGAAAATCGAAAATTTTGGGTTTCTTGCTCCAAAATTATCTTTCTGAGGGTAATTTTATGCGGGGAATCGATTGCGCACATTCTCGAAGCTTGAGAATGCTTCCCTGACCCTGATTCAGGGACATGAGTGTTTTATATTGAATCGAAAATATGAAAATTTTGGATTTTTCTTCTAAAATCATCGTTCTAAGGGTTAAAATTACCCTCAGAAAGATAATTTTGGGGCAAGAAACCCAAAATTTTCGATTTTCGCTTCAATACACATATCTATTTCCCTGAATCAGGATCAAGGAAGCATTTTCAAGCTTTGAGAATGCGCGCAATCGATTTTTCGCATGATTTTACCCCTATATAGGCTGTTTTGGCAAAACAAATTTTTCGACCGCCTCGAGAAAGACCGGGGAAAGCTGCTCAACCACGCCTCTTGAGTGAGGTAATGGCAGCGACCGGAAGTGAGTAAAAAGGTTGTTTGAAAGTGTTATAAAACAGTAGTTTTTGGTCGCTCACAACAAAATTCTTGTACATGTAATCTGAAACGTGGAATTTAATTTTTATAATCTGTGTTCTATAATCTGATTCTTGTAGTCTGTGTCTGTAATCAAGGAGTTTTTAATCGGTGTCTATAATTTCATTTCGCATAATCTAAAAAGTTTATCAAAATGTGTATAATCTATGTTTTTGAAGTATTTTTTTTATAATCCGTGTCCTATTAAATATTTTATCTATTTTTTATAACTTGAATCATAAAAAATAGCAAAAAATTATTTCCGCCCGTAATCTAGAATTTCATTGAAAACCATGTTAGGATAGATATAATCTTTGAAACTATCGCTGCCATTCTTGGCAAGGCATCAATTGTTGAGATTTTGAATGTCAGCACAATTGGTGTGTCATAAACAAAAGCTGTAGAGAAAAGAGATTTTCTTTATTTTAGCTGCTGTCACATTTATGATATTTAACATGGCTGGAACAGTTATCCTGCTCAATGTGTTTATCATGATAGTGAATTCAAAGAAGTTCGAAATGACAAGAAAAATCAGACCAATGATTATGAGGCTATTGATGGGTAAGAGTGTATGCTGAATTTGCGTTCATTTATTTTTAAGAGACGATTTCTTAAACACTCGAAGGTCCCAGGCGACAAGTGATAGCCAGTTCGAGCGGGTTTCAAATTGAATTTATTTAGTGAGATTAGCGCATGAAAAAATTTTTAAGAGTCATCCCGAGGAAATTCCACTTCTAGTAAAAATGTAAAACTTCGTTTGAAAGTCAAAAACCTGATTTTACGTTGATTTTTTAAATTTTCTAACCTAGGGCTTGCATATGTTCATCTCCGATTAGTGACAAAAATTTATTAAAATAATGAGAAAGTATTGACAAAATTGTTCAAAATATTGACTCAATGCTCAAAATAGTGACAAAAGTCACTAATTAGTGACGATATAGAAGCCCTATTCTAACTTATTACTAAAACACCCTAGATAAATTTTTTGTCCAAAATTTCTATACGCCACCCTGTAAAAAGAATAGAAATTTTGTGCACAAACGTCAAGATTTTTCGAACACGTTCAAATATTTTTATTCAAAAAATATCTAAAAAGTTGTCACATTCGATAGGATTTTTGTATAAGATTCTTTTTTCACCTTTAACTTTCTTCATCATAAATATAACGGCATCTTTGGGATTTTTAGCATTCAATAAGATAGCACTTTTTTTACATGGGGTAAACCATACTGAAGTGTTTTTGCGTTCATTCCCATGATATGGAATTGTAGAGTTATCTTAAAAAAAAGAAATGATGAATATTTTGCTGATAAAATCAACTTGCATGAAAAAATTCTCGGAAGTCCAACAGACCAACCTTGATTTCCATTCGACCCAACAACCCTAAAATAAGTTTGAGGGTCATAAAAACTTGTCTCAATAGCCACTAGAAAGTGTGATGGGACTTTGAGATCACATATTTTTCCCTCTTCAACTGTTTGTGCGTCTAATCTGTAGCGATAGCCTATAGAATTTTCATCAAGAGAAGTATGGCAATCTACAGCGATGATATCCGAATTTGATTCTATGGAATCTAATTTTGAATATTGGTCAAGCATATATAAGTCGTGTGTTCTGACAATATTGAAATAGAAAAGCGCGAAAAGAAGATAATTAAACATTTCTTCTGATCGCTTAATAAATTTTTTAAATCCAACGATGATCGAGGTCAAGTATAAGCCTAAAAAAGATTTTATTTTGATCTATGTCAAAACATAAATAAATGAAGCTAAAGATAGGTAGGAGGCGAAAAGAAGTGTTTTTGAACTATTTATTTAAAAAAACAATACAGTAAAACTCACCATTACAGCATAATAGAGTCCTAATAAACTATGAAACAGGATTTTTTTAAACTTCTCAAATGTTAAATCACATGACCAGAAAAAGGTAAGGTTCTTCAAAACATCAACAAAATAAACAAAGTTATTCTTCAATGTTTTAATATACGGTATACATCTTAAAAGAGTTTCCTTTCAAGATTAATGGGAACACACATGGGATCTCGCCCTCTCCCTCCCCCAATCACCTTATCCACGGCGGCCCAAACTTGTAAAAAACTTGAGTCACCGGAAAAAGGGCCCAAATCGCTTTATTATTGTTCCAAAAACGCTGTTTTACAATTTTAAGTCAAAATTAGACGAGACCTCGCAAAAATTTTTTTTGAAATTTTGACTAAAAATCTCAAGGGTAAAAAATCAAAATCTCAAGGGTAAAAAACCAAAATCTCAAGGGTAAAAAACCAAAATTTTTCGAAATTTTGAATGAAATCTATTTTATCTTGTTCCCCGTGTCCAAAAACGTGAAAATTTTGGACTTTTCTTCTAAAATCATCGTTTTAAGGGTTATTTTATGCGAGAAATCGATTCAGCGCATCCCCGAAGCGTCAAAATGTATCCTTGACCATCGTCCTTGAAGAATTATGTTTCTACCACAACGCTTTGGGATATGCTGAATCAATTTCTCGCATAAAACGCAAATATTTTTCTCGTCACCAAAAATATTTTTTTTATCACCAAAAATATTTTTCTGCCGTCAAAAAATTTTTTTGCCAACAGTTTCAAAGACTCTGCGACTAAAATATTATACTATTTTTTACGGCGCTTCAATGTTGATCAAAATGGGAAACACTGTATCCATGATTTTCAATTGAATTTTCGTTTCAATAATAGCTAAGAACAACTTCATCGAAAAACATTGATTCTGTGAAGGCTTAGGTTTAGGCCTTAGGCTTAAACCTTAGGCTTAGGTCTTTAGGCTTAGGCTTAATCTTAGGCTTAGGTCTTAGGCCTTAGGCTTCGGCCTTAGGCTTAGCCTAAGCCTTAAGGCTAGACAGTTTTTATGGAAGTTACAAGAAAACATAAAGTTGTGACAAGAAAACATTAAAAAAGTTACAAAAAAAGTTGTGCCAAGGAAACATTAAAAATGTTACAAAAAAAAGTTGTGACAGAAAAACATTTAAAACGTTACAAAGAGAAAAAAACTGTTGGCAAAAAAAATTTTTTGATGGCAGAAAAATATTTTTGGTGAAAAAAATGTTGGTGATAAAAAAAATACTGGTGACAAAAAAAATATTTTTGGTGACAAAAAAATACTGGTGACAAAAAAAATATTTTTGGTGACGAAAAAAATGGGATCCTCGCATAAAATAACCCTTAGAACGATGATCCAAAAATTCATATTTTCGCTTCAATACAAAACACTCATTTCCCTGAATCAGGATCAGGCTTCGAAAATGCGCGCAATCGATTTTTCGCCTAGAAATTACCCTAAGAAGTCGGTTTTTAGAGGAAAATCGGAAATTTTTTTTCGATTTTTTGAGAATAGGCTATAAAACCCCCTCCCTTTAAAGAGGGGTTATAACCAACAAAATCATTTTTAGGGGTAATTGTATGCGAGGAATCAATTATGCGCATCGAAAAATTCTGAAAATTTTTTCCGGGGTGTTGGGGTTAAAAATTATAACCCCTAATTTTGATGCAATTTTTTCCATTTTTTGACCCCTGGAAAATTTTCAGAATTTTTCGATGCGCGCAATCGATTTTTCGCATAAAATTACCCCTAAAGGGTCACTTTTTAAAAAAATTCAAAAAAATTTTCTACTCGACCCTACTTTACACCTCCCTTTAAAGGAAGGGTGCAGATAATAGGTCATTTTTGTCGAAAAATTTTTTTGCCAAAACATCCTATATAGGGGTAAAATCATGCGAAAAATCGATTGTGCGCATTCTTGAAGCGTGAAAATGCTTCATGACCCTGATTCAGGGAAATAGATGTGTGTATTGAAGCGAAAATCGAAAAATTTTGAAATTTTTACCTCAAAATCATCTGGGGGTAATTTTATGCGGAGAATCGATTGCGCGCATTCCCAAAGCTTGAAAACGCTTTCCTGGCCCTAATTCAGGGAAATAAGAGTGTGTATTGAAGCGAAAGTCCAACATGTACTAATTTCCCTAAATCAGGATCAGGGAAGCGTTTTCAAGCTTCGGAAATGCGCGCAATCGATTCCCCGCATAAAATTACCCCTAGAAATATGATTTTGAAGAAATTTCAAAATTTTTCGATTTTCGCTTCAATACACACATCTATTTCTCTGAATCAAGGTCAAGGAAGCATTTTCACGCTTTGGGAATGCGCAAAATCGATTTTTCGCAAGACTTTAAGCCTATATAGGCTGTTTTGGCAAAAAAATTTTCGACCGAGAATGATCTATTATCTGCACCCCTCCTTTAAGATAAAGAAACCCTTATTTTCGTAGAAATTTTCAAAAAATGTATTAACTTTTTTTCTTGGCAGTCAAAAAACATCCGCGAGATGTCATTTCAACGCAAAATTTTATGGGGAACAACTTTGTAGTGCATCAGTTTTAGAAATTTGCATAAAAATGACGCATACGCTTAGTTTTAAGCTTGGGAAATAGGATGGATGTAAATTTTATAGGTGGGGGATTTAGGGGGTCCTCCGATTTTTATTTATTTTTTTAAACGTTGTTTTTTTCTATGGAAAGCGGGGTTTTTTATCTAAAAAATCGATTTTTAAACCAAAAATGATTTTTTTCGGGAAAGTGATATTCTAGAAAGTTGTTCCTCATGAAAATTCACGTTGATAGACATCTCGCTGATTATTTTGACGGTAAAAAAAATTATGGCCATTTTTATGCAAATTTCTATAGAGCGGGTTTTTAATGAAAATCGATTTTTGACCTCTTAGATGATTTTTTTGGTTTATAGAGAACCAATGACGCTCTACAAGATGGTCTTATCCGTTTTTACCCTCTTTTCATATCTTTCGAATTATCGAGTTTTCTTTCTAGGGTACCAAAAAATGCCATTTTTAAAATTGACCCCTAGAATTGTCCAGAAATATTTTTCCGCAAAAAATTTACATGGTTTGATGCAAAATTTTATGACGAATCTTTTGAGACAAATCATCAAAATCGGAGACAACAAATTTTGACCCTTGGCTAGCCCAAAAATATGGAGGTATCCATTTTTAAGATTTTTTTAGTTGGAAAGATCACTCAGGGACGCATTGAATTACGGATTGATTTATCACAAAATTATAATCAAATCTTACAAATTGTTTCTTAAGCTGCATGCATTCTGTGCATTTATAGAAACCATCTTGCGGACCAAGATAACCTAGAGGCATTTTCTTCACAATATAAGCTGTATAGTGAAATTCGTCGGACATTTTGTGCAGTTTCAAAAAAGATGTAATTTTACTTTTAAAAAAATATAAAGTATTAGTTATTAGAAAATTAGTTATTAAAACACGTTCCGCGAGTTCGGATGTCACAAAAAATTTTTCATCGCTGAACGAAAATTTAGGTGGATATTCTGATAGAAGTCACCGAGTTATGCAATTTTAGTTCTGGGCTCCCGACCCGGCGACCTCTTCCCATGGAGCTATGGCCTCTAGAAGTTGGGAAAAATGACCATTTTTTGTCCAAACTTGGATCGGCTCTAAGTCATTAAATCTTTTGACAAACGATCTTTTGCATTTTGTAGCTGGAGATTGGGGCTTCATTTTATGCCAAGACCATCTTGGTCCCCGACGCCCACATAATTTTATACTTGAAAAATATCCAAAAATACCCCCAAAATTGACGTCAAAGTACCCTTAAACGTTTAGCACACACCTCGAAACTTTCCATAACGATAGCTCTATATATGGGGAACGTTTATGCAAAAAATAAAAAAAATTGAGTGGCCTTAAAAAGTAGGGCACCGATTTGAACTGAAGGAGGTCAAAAATTGAAATTCTTTAGATTAACGAAATTTGCCATTATTTATATATATTCGGAAAATTCATGAAAAATGGAGCATTTTTTGTTTTTACAGTAAATTCTGAATCGTTATCGTTGTTGAGATAATTGCATTTGAAGTTGGCGATTTTCCGAAATTTTTGAAATTTATTTTGAATTTGAATTTCTCGCCAAGACCCTGATTTTCAATCTACGCGGGAAATTCAAAATAAATTTCAAAAAATCGCCAACTTCAAACGCGATTATCTCGACAACGATAACGATTCAGAATTTACTGTAAAAACAAAAAATGCTCCATTTTTCATGAATTTTCCGAATNTTTCAAAAAATCGCCAACTTCAAACGCGATTATCTCGACAACGATAACGATTCAGAATTTACTGTAAAAACAAAAAATGCTCCATTTTTCATGAATTTTCTGAATATATATAAATTATGACAAATTTTGCTAATCTAAAGAATTTTTATTTTCGAATAACACAACTTTTAAACGTTATATCTCAGCCAGACTAAAGTCATATGACCAAAGCAAAGTATCATTAGGAAGCTCTAAGTTGGTACTATAAAATGCCGCCTTTAGTGGCCACGCTTTCGCTTGAGTGGCCGAAAAAAATTGATTTTTCTCAAATTAGTGCCTCAAAAAATGACCAAAAATTTGGAAAATAGCTCCATAACTTTTTATGGCTTTGAATTTGACACATATGTGTTACAAAAAATGTAGTATATTATCCCAGCTTTCTAATGAGCCCTTGATCTAAGCTCAGTCTTTTCATCTATCCGAGATATTGTCCAAAATAGCCCATAATACCTGAAAAATAGTCCATATAGCCAGGTCTCGGTTCCAAGTAATGTTTGGAGTCAAAATTTTTGCACCATTGTGTTCAGCATGGTCGAAAACCTAGTATATATGCCGGTTTCAAAAAAACTGAACACTTTGGAAAATTGCTGTCTCCTTGGCTGAAAAGTCGATTCTTGCAGAAATCGTCTTTTAAATTTTGAAAACGAAAATGCAAATCTTGATAGTCTCTTGTTCACCTCAGATGTATACAAGGTAGATCTTTTTAAAAAACGAATTTTTCTTCAGAAAACACTTGAAATTTTAGACTTATTTGGTAAAAATATGACAAGATCTCGACAATGCGGCTATGTTCATCTCTGTGCCGACTATGATAAAATCATTTCCTTGTTTAATTCATTTTTACTTGTCATGATTGACCTTGATCAATGGCGTAGTTCGAAGCGTCTGCTCGTAAACGATTTTCCGGCTCACAAATTTTTTGCCTGTTTATAAATTTAATTTATTCGGATTTTTTAAATAATTTTTTGTATTTTTAAATATTCTTAATACTATTTTAAAAATCCAAATGAATAAAGATCATAAAAAGGCAAAGAATTTGTGAGCCGACCGGAATCGAATTCGAGATCATTCGGCTCACAAGAGAGACGCTTCGCACTACACCATCGAGAAATCTTATGCGTTGTAAGCTACAATACTGTGCAAAAAAGTGGACGGGCTATAAGTTTTTTGGAAAATAGTCGCTATCTTTTTATAAACCCATGCTCACAAAAGAAGTTGTTTTCCAAAGTAGTGGTATTAACTCTCCTCGTTAAAACAATATTAAACACATAGCAACTGGGTTCATCTACATGTATTCCGACCTTGAGTCATTCTCCTTGAAACCTCTAAATTTTTGATGGAACAAAAAAAGTGGACTAATTAAATTTAATAAAAACATTAAAGAAACCACAAATACATGCAAAATATTACAAACGCAAACTTAATATTTAGTGTGGCCACCTTTCGCCTCGATCACAGCTTGGATTCGACGTGGCATCGACTCAATAAGCTTATCAATGTAGTCTTGAGGCACAGATTTCCAAATTTCTTCCAATTTTGCATACATTTTATACGCGGGCAAGGGGGGAGGGGTCCTCCCCCCACCCCAACTCACTCACTCATCGACCCAAAATTAGGGGCCCCCTCCAAAAAGGGGGCTATCTACGTGAAAAAAATATTTTTGACATGAAAAAAACTATTTTTGGTTGTTTTTGAAAAAAATGGACTTTTTGATTTTTCGCACAAGGTCGCGGGTTCGAATCCCGCTTGCAAAAGATGTCACATGTTTTCAAAACATGTTACATCATAGGGGGTAACCCCCTAGTTTTTTAATTTTTGCAAAAATTTTTGTTAAAAAATAATATCGTCATCTTGTTCCTCATAGCCGAAAACCCCCGAGTACAAAAAATTAGCCTATTTTTGAAAATTTTCTATAGAAAAACTTAAAAAACTGCTCGAGAGAGGGCGTTATAACGAGCGCCGACTATAGTAAAGGCAAAAATCATCTTAACTTCGACGTCATTTATCTTCACAAGGTTACATTTTCTCGTTGGGATATCCGAACTAACGCTCTTCACTCACCTAGCCCATCAGGTAATCAGATAAAAATTTTTGTGCGCTAGGCATTTGAAAGGTGCTCGGTTATAACGTGTTTTAAATGTTTACCAGTTACTATTTAACTATTTATACAGTATATAGACAAAAATTGAGCAATTACACGTTTAAATTTCCAAAATGTCACGCCTATTAATGAAAAAAATAAACCCCTCATGACTAATACCGTATATTGTTAAGAAGAAAATTTTTTATGAATTATAAGAAAATATAAGGTCTAACTATTGTTCCAAATGTATCTCTTGATCTTATTATTTTTATTTGCTATATTCAACACCATTGCATATCGAAGACCTTCGATTGAAGATGTCCTAACTGATTATTTATCCTATAAAGCAATCGGTAGGAAATTTCAAGACAATGCATAAGCATATGGTCCTTTCTTTTAAATTCTATAGAAAGAAATTGTCAAATAAAAATGAAAAAAATGAACACCCTTTCACTACACTCTTCGACGACAACGAACTATTTAAAAAAATTCATATTTTTAAAGCATAAGGATTAAAGAGGGGATCCAGTTTGCGACCACTTCTCAAAAATTTTTTTTAAAAAGGTCATTTTTAGGGGTAAAATCATGCGAGCAATCGATTGCGCACGACGCCGAAGCGTAAAAATGCTTCCCTGATTTAAGGAGGGGATCGGTGTTTTGAAGCGAAAATCAAACATTTTCGGATTTTTATGAGAAAACCGTCGATTCTCGGGTTTTTCTAGGTGGGGAATCGATTGCGCGCACTCCCGAACCGTGAAGACGATTCCTTGACCCTGTTTCAGGGAAGGGATCGGTGTTTTGAAGTGAAAATAATATAAATTGATTTTCGCTTCAAAACACCGATCACTTACCTGAATCAGGGTCAAGGAAGCGTCAAAAATTTGAAGCATAGTTTTCTTGCTAGAACTACCCATGGTTTGACTTTTTTGCAGAATTAAAAAATTTCAACTTAACCCCATTTTTCGTAGGCTATTTAACAAAAATCTTATTGTCCCATCCAAAAATTTTTTGTTACGCTAACTTTTTAAATATCCTTTTTCGTATAAGTACATTATTAACTAAAAGCAAACCGCATCAAAAATATAATTACTTCGTATATATAAATGCTGTGGTCGTTGGTAGTAATAAAATAATTTTATTCAAATTAACACAACAATAAAATATAAACGGTAGATGAAATAGAAGACTAATGCGAACACTTAAAAAGGTACATTTAAAGAGAAGTAAACACAAAAATAGAGCAGTAAAAATAATAGAAAAGGTAGAGAAGTTGAATCGTTACAACAAACAGGTAAGAATATGATTTTCTTAATTTAATACAATTCAGGAAAATCGTGCTAGTGCACAATTTTATTCAAATCATATTGCATTTCTTCGTTACAGCACATTTGTTCATCTCCTTAACAATAAATTTTTTGCTATTCGGACTAAAATGCAAATTTCAGGATGTAATCAAACGATTAATGAAAACATTCATAATAAAACCTTTAAAATAAAACCAGATATTACACATTTGAATAAGTTTTGCTATATCCATATTCCAACAAATGCTCATATTAATATGACGACGGCTTTTTATGACAAACATGTAATTATCATAGATTTAAAAATTAACTGACAAAATAAATTTTAGTCTTATTATCGCATTGTATTTGTTGATAGCGAAGGTCATTTAAAAGCCAGCAAAAGGTTTTATACAAGTAAGTAATTTATCAAAATATCTGGAGTAGAGCGCTCAAAAGGCCTCCAAATTCCTAACGATAGATTGCTTTTATAAATGCCATATGACAAATCTAATTGCGCTTTTAGATTGCTCCGCAACAATTTTCGGTGGAGTTACCCTATACTTAAAATCTCAAAAAATCGGGTTGTTTGGATGTGGTCTAGGCTAAGTCTGCGAGGATCGGTATGGATGATACTTAAAAATGGCCTATAGTTGAGTGCATCAATTTTGACTCGAAATGAAAAAATTTCCCTATGTATTAATCTCACTAAATAAATTCAATTTGAAGCGCGCTCGGAACGTTTAGGGCGACCTTTGAACACTCAAGAAAGTTTCTCTTAAATTGTTATCGTAAAAAGTTTTTCAATGTTTTTAGACACAGAAAAAATACATATAAACCGAAAGTATATTAATGGTGCAAAAGCTGTAGTCATATTTCATCCAAGAAATCTAAATGATGCACTGTTGATAGATATTACAAAAGCCTACAAGCATAAAACACATAAATGTTTTTTTTCCTTGAATTTTATGCCCTGTTATTAATTAGACTTATTTTTTGTAACTACCATATAAGAAATTTTATTTAAATAAATTTTTAATAAGGGGTCGTTCACATATTGCAAATTTTCACATTTTTATACACACTCCCACTCCCCATCATAATCCTCATCATAGAGCGTCATTATGGAGCCCCCATACGTACTTTTATAGAAAAGAGAAAATGAATAATCAAAATTGCGCTCAATCGATTGCCCATGCAAAATTACCCTAAAAACAACTGCTTTCCGAATAGTCATAATTTCTTTAATTTTCGTTGCAATATCCCGATCCTTCCCTGAATCAGGACAAGCATTCATTTTCAGGGTTCGGGAATGCGCGCAATCGATTCCCGCCTAACATTACCCTAGAATGACATTTTCTCGGTAAAAAACCGAATTTTTTTATTTTCGCTTCAATACCCCAACCCCTTCCCTGAATCAGGGTCTGGCATACATTTTCACAACTCGATGCGCGCAATCGATTTCCCAACCAAAATTACCCCTAAAAGTGATGTTTTTATAAAAAAAGAAGGAAAAAAGATCCAAAGATCATCAAGAATACACTAAACTTGACTACAAATGAAGGTTGAGTTCTGAAAAAGAGTTTTTTAGTTGAGAAAAAAATGGAAATTTACTTCAAAATAAAAAAAATTATACTTTTTTTCGAAGTTTTCCTTATTTCCAAAAAAGTGCAAAAATTGAAAAAAAGCATAATTTTCAAAAAATCATATCTCCGCAATTTTAAAAGCCTTTTCAATAATTTCTTTTGTAAAAAATCTTTCAGAATCCCAACTTTCTATTATGAAAACAACTATTAAAAAATATTTTATTTTCGACATGATATGGATTTTTGAAATTGGTGGATTTTCCTATTTTTCTTAAATTTGCCTATTTTCAAAAATTTGCCAAAAATCGAGTTTGGATTTTTCGAGCGACATCAATCTTGAAAGTTGGGATTCTGAGGTATTTTTTACAAAAAGAATTATTGAAAAAGCTTTTAAAATCGCGGAGAAATGATTTTTTGAAAATTATGCTTTGTCAATTTTTGCACTTTTTTTGGAAATAAGGAAACATTGAAAAAAAGCATAATTTTCAAAAAATCATATCTTCGCAATTTAAAAGCTTTTTCAATAATTTCTTTTGTAAAAAATCCCTCAGATTCCCATCTTTTAAGATTGCCGTCGCTAGAAGAAATCCGTCCTATACTCGATTTTTGGCAAAATTTTGAAAATAAGAAAAATTTCAACAAATCGTAATTTTTTAGTATCTTTGGACTAAAAAATTGAAAATAAAATATTTTTTAATAATTTTTTTCCTAAAAAACGGTAGCTATCGAATGAGCTATAGTGCGACTGAAATGGGATTAAACTCGATTTTTGACTTTTTTAAATACGTTAGTAAATTATTGATCATCCTGTACATTAACACGAATTGCCTGTATTATAATAACTACCGAAAATAAAGTAATAGGTCGACTAATCGCCGATGCGATTTTATCTGCGAAGTATTCCGAGCGTTGGCCGTGGCTCCAAAGTCGCGCACCGGCGCCTTCGGCGCTGCTCCTAAGTTCACCCCGATTACAACGCCTAATCATAAGCATAGATGAGTCTAACTAGGGAACGTTTCCAAGTGATACCAAGCTTTTTTCATAAAATGGTTGTTATTTTTTAGAGGGCCGAAAATGATGTAGAATCGCATAAAAATTTTTACTCCATACTTAGGTATCGAGGAATTCAGAATTCAAAGTTTGTGCATTGGCTCATAAGGAATTTAAATCATTTTTCAAATTAAGCCCATGTAGTCTAGTGGATAGAGCATTCCTTATGAGCCAATGCACAAACTTTGTTTCTGAATTCCTTGATACCAGATAAGTATGGAGTAAAAATTTTTATGCGATTCTACATCATTTTCGGCCCTCTAAAAAATTACAACCATTTTATGAAAAAAGCTTGGTATCACTTGGAAACGTTCCCTAGAAGGCTTCAAAATCAAATACTTAATCGAAACCATATATAACAAAGGATTCAAAGCTGAGACTATGGATTTTTGCGTGGTCAACGATTTTTCAGGTTGTGAGTGGAAAAGAAAGATACATGTATGTAGACTACAAAAAACATAAAGTTTTGTTTTAAACATCCATTTATAAAAGTTTTAAGTCCATTATACACATACGTCAAATACGTATATATAGTTTTTACTAACTTATATGGCTATAGAAGTCAATTTTTGACGAAATTTTCGATCTTCTTAGGGTTTTTCTATGCGCTGAACACGAATATGACGTTATTTTTGGTCCTAGACCTAGGCAATATTGTCAAAAATGCAATATACTAAAATGCGCTATTTCCCGGCCTTCGGTATAGTGGTAAAAAGCCTCTATATTGACCAATTTTAATCGCCCATTTAAGCCTATTTGAGGATTGAAAGAGGATAGTATGTCAATCAAAAATATATCAAAATTTTTGGTAAAAACATCTCCGCATTTGGCGACAGTGTGAATTACACTATATTTTTACAGAAACGAAGGTTGATCTAATATTATTATAGATGAAATAATTACTAAGCCACGTTCCGAGTGGCTAAGTCTCTCGACTCGTAGCATTTTGCCTCAGGTTCGACTTCAAGCTGTGCTCAAAAGTTTTTGCCGCAAAAAATTTTAATTTTGTTGCAAAAAAATAGTTTAAAATTTTAAGAATTAAATATACAAAAAATGGCTTAGAAAAATAAAAATTTCACAAAATATTATTTTTGAATAAAATATAAAAATAATATTTATGTTTTCATCAAATTGATTTGTAACTTTATTTTTTCTCTGTCAGTTAACTGCTCCTGAAAAAAAATTTCACCAAAAACGGTTTATCCTAGCAAAATATCAATAATTTATTATTCTGACCACGCATTTTCCATTATAAGTATGCTAATTTTCGTGGACGTTGCACCCCTTTGTAAAATGCTATTTTCATGATTTTAAAAGCTTTTTTAATGCGGTTTTTTGCTTGTATTCTTCAAATATTTGTTTAAATAAAAATTTTTAAATGAATTTGGGGCATAAAACAGGCGTATTTTTTATTTTCGAAAATGACCTGAACATCCCTAAATACTCAACTATGGGGTCAATATAAAAACCTAATGATGGGAACTAATGTATGAGCCATCGGACACTGAAAAGACATATACTCGATTTTTCAAAATGCAACATAAATTTTTGAACGTACTGTACTTATTTTTTGCTGAATAGCTTTAAAACCAAAATTTTTTATAACACCCATAAATGGAGCATTTTCCTTCTCCAATAGCTGACAGGAATACAATATAAAATTGAAAAATGGAGAGAAATTCCTTAAAAATAGTAGATGACTATCTTAAAAGGAGAAAATTAAACACGGAGCATTTTCCTTATCCAATAGCTGTCAAGAATCTAAGATAAATTTGACAATGGAGAAAAATTTAAAAATGGAATAAAAGTTTCCTCAAACTCGATTCCAGGACTAAAAAAATCGCATCGAAAAACTCTTCCTAGAAAATTCTTTCATGTAAAAAATGATGTGGTGGTGATGTTATTTCCGCACACCCTGTATATTCGTTTCAATACATCCACCTCTTTCTTGAAGAGGCAGAGAAGCATTTTCGAGTCTCGGGTAGGGGAGCAATCTATTCCTCTCACACAATTACTCCCGGAAGATGGTTTTTAGAAAAGAATCCATAGTCCGTTGACGACAAATCAAGAAAATAGGCGTATTGAGCGAATTTTTGAAATCACACTTTGTAAATTATTTATTTAAGACACCCTATCTGTAAGATTCGACTTTTGACCAATCTTTTCATTTTTGTCCAGGTCGCATTTTCTAGGGTACTTTTCCCATTATGAACCTCAAAGATTCAAATCATACTTTTACGGTATTTAGCCAAAATTGCCATAATTTGTATATTTGGAAAATTCATGGAAAATGGAGCATTTTTTGTTTTTACAGTAAACTCTGAATCGGTACCGTTGTCGAGATCAGTGATGTATTCGAATACGAATAACGATTACGAATAAGTTATTCGAAATGATTTCGAATAATTTCGAATACAAATATATTCGTATTCGAAATTATTCAAATTTATTCGTATTCAAAATGATTTCGAATACGAATAATATCGGTTTTCGACTGTCGATTGGGCTTAACCCTAGACTTAGAGGCGTGGCGACAGTTGAGGACGAGCACTTGAGGATGAGACATTTGAGGACGAGACATTTGAGGACGAAACGAAAAAATTGATGTACGACACACAGGAATCGCGATCCCTATTTCAGAAAATGGGGTTTTTTCAAAAAATGCTATTTTCTCGGTTTCCTGAATTTTTTTGAGGCCCCAAATAAACTTGACTAAACCCGTAGGGGTAATTTTTCACGAGGAATCGAATGCGCACTATATAATTTCATGAAAAGTGCAGGAAACCTAAGATACGGGGTTTTTTCAAAAAATGTTATTTTCTCAGGTTTCCTGCACTTTTCATAAAATTATATAGTGCGCATTCGATTCCTCGTGAAAAATTACTCCTAGGGTTTAGTCAAGTTTATTTGGGGCCCCAAAAAAATTCAGAAAACCGAGAAAATAGCATTTTTTGAAAAAACCCCATTTTCTGAAATAGGGATCGCGATTCCTATGTGTCGTACATCAATTTTTTCGTTTCGTCCTCAAATGTCCGTCCTCAAATGTCTCATCCTCAAGTGCTCGTCCTCAACTGTCGCCACGCCTCTAAGTCTAGGGTTAAGCCCAATCGACAGTCGAAAATCGATATTATTCGTATTCGAAATTATTCGAAACTATCCGAAATTATTCGAAATTATTTGTATTCGAATACATCACTGGTCGAGATAATCGCTATTGTTGGCGATTTTTGAAATTGCTTTTTGAATTGAATTTCCTGCCAAGGCATTGATTCAGGGTTTGGCGGGAAATTCAAATTCAAAAAGCAGAAAAGGCAATTTCAAAAATCACCAACTTCAAAAGTTGTTTCTTATATATTTTTTTCTTTTTAGGAAATTGCATCGGGCGAGTGGCATGAATGCATGCTCTTTGGTCTCTTCTTGGGCGCAATGCTGGGCATTGTGCTCACATTGCTGGGATCCGCTTTATTTGTGCGCTATAAACGCCGACATCGTCGTGCTCAAGTTCAAGAAAATCAAGTTCAAAAAAATGCCCAGGCTGATGGAATCAATGATGATGAAGGCAATATTTGGTTAAATACTTGGGCCTTTGTTTTGGCAGCTTTTATGTGGGCTTTTGATTATTTTAGCCATGGTCGTCGCCCTTTACTGCCTTTTAATATATTGTACATAGTTTTGTTATCATTATTGTTCTTTTTTGAAATATATATTTATTTTGGATAAATTGGACATCCCTTTAACACTCTTTAACACCTTGATCACTTGAGACGCTTTCCGACAGTTTGATACGCTGAACTCGATATTGCAAAAAAATTTTGAAAAAAATGGGAGTACTGCGAAAAATATTGGAGTACTGCGAAAAAAATCTGAAATGTCGAATTTTTTTCCTGGAAAGCACCTTTCCATATGTAATTTTATGCAGAGAATCGATTGTGCATATTTTCGACACGTGAAAACGACATCTAGACATTAAAAATAGCAGTTTTTGGTTCAAAAACGAACTTTTTTCCTGAATCAGGATCAAGGAAGCGTTTTCGCGCTTCGAAAATGCGTGCAAAAAGCGAGAGCTTTACCACTTTGCTATGCTGTATACAACAATTTTTGCCCGACCACTGTAACAGACTATATAATGTAGAGTCGGCCAAGTGACCGGACACGATACCCGGATCTTTGACAAAGATTTGGATGGAGATTTTTATCAAGGACAGTTCCGATGAAAGTTGTAGACAGATGCCCAGAAAAATTTTGCTATGTTGGGTTTGGCTGTTTGTTAACGATTTGACTGAGTTATGACCATTTTATTCCTGAAAAATTATCAATTTTTTATATTTTTAGTGCTTCCAGCCACGAAACCTATGTTAACTTCAGTCTTTTTGTCTAAAAATGAGATATTTTACAGTTTTAGACCATGGCGATTATTTTAAAGCAATTTATTTTTTGCAGTATCGTGTTCAGGGTATCAAACTGGTCGGAAAGCGTCTCAAGTGATCAAGGTGTCGAGGAGTGTTAACAATAATAGTGGATTAACATCGATCGCCATAAAAATGCATTAAAAAGGTTAGAGATTATAATATTTAGAGGATGATTCTAACTTATGTAATTCGAGATTTTCTTTCAATAATTCAAGCATTTTGTCTCTGGTTGTTTTATCTAAATTCCTATGATTAATATAATATAATTTTTCAGGTGTTTTTATTTTTTCAACTTTTCTGAAATATATTTTAAAACAGATAATCACTTTCGCTTACAAGTTGGGGTCGAGAAATCTTTCATCTTTTTATTTTTTTAAAATTTGAAATACTTTATTACTGTTCTCCGACGTAAGGGACTTCACTTCGATTCAAAAATTAAATACAATTTTCATTTTTGGATAAAGCATCTTCTTCTAAAAAGACTTGACTGCTTGCAGATTGCATATTTACATTTTCTTCCCCTTTATTTTTCTTCAAAGGGAGGTTTATATTTTTGTGATTGCTAAACTTTCTTTTCGAATTAGAAACATTCATAGTTAAATCTTCGTCTTCTGCCTATAATTTTATATAATTGTTTAACAAGCTTATCACGTGAAGGGCATGCATCTGCGTTATATTTGAGAGCATTTTTGAAAACTTTTTTCGATCCAGAATCTTGTACTAGTTCAGAGAAAAATGAAATTTTTTTAAAGGCTTTATTGAATTCTCACAAAAATGTTGAACAGAAACATCAAATGTTTAGATGCATACGCAAGTTAACATTTTTTGGCTTTAGGCATTTTTGGGATAGTTTTTGAATACTTTGCCCCCCATAGTATCTGCAGCACTAATTTTCAAACCATCGATTGTCAATTATATTTTGATTATAAAGTTATCGTAAAACCTCTAATAGAGGCCTCCCTCTATTTGAAGCCCCCCTCTAATAGACGCCTCCTCTGACGGGAGCTTCGAAAAATAGACGCCCCGGGGCTTTTATTATAGGTTTTACAGTACCTTCTTGGAATTCAAATTACGTTGTCTAGAAAATTTAAATTTTGTAAGAGATTTAAATTTTGTATAATTTGATGATCCACATTCTCTAAGCCTCGCTAATCGTCTTAAATAAAGCTTTGTTCCAAAAATAATATGATTGCCAACTATGTATTGACGACAGAAATGCCCACTATCTATATTTCCTCTAGTTACGCAATTTCCTTTATTAGAAATTCTAATTTGCGGTACAGTTTTATGTATGCGTTGACTGATTGCTAAATTATATTAACAGTATTTAATTATTTTTTGATATGATTGGAGTCACACATGATATAAAGAGAAGGACCGTCTCCCTCCAATAATCACGAAGACAAATTTTGAAAAAACCTTTTCATAAAACGGCAGTCCAGCCTCTTATTTTTTTGACCTCTGGCCAAAAAATTTTTCTGTCATCAAAATATTGAAAAAATTTAAATTATTGGGAAAAATTTCTTTAAAAACATCTCCTCATCTTGTTTTTGGCTGTCCCTCCCCCTTCCCCAAAACATGTCATTACGCCTTCCGAGACTGTCCCTCCTCTATTTCACGTGTGATAGGAGTACCCTCTTATGAAGACAAAATAAAAGGTGATTGTCAAACAACAATGAACCAATGATAGGTTGCGAATCACAATAAATACCTACCTTTTTTTGACTTTCTTGAAATATCGAAACAATCAGCGCAATAATAAGTATTTATATCACGCTCAGAAGTTTTCTTATGAAATGCGTAAAAGTATTCATATCCATCGGCATTTTTGCTTTTGCATATGTAATGTTTACATCCATCTATTTTTTTAATATCGTCATAAATCTAAACATAGACCATTAAGTGAAGAACTTAAGAAATTTAAAAAAGTAGGCATATGTTTTGACCGCGATTTAGTGACACCCCACGGGAGGGGAACGAAAAAATTCGCCAAAACTATAAGATAAATCGGATTTTTTCGAGCAAGCACTTTTTGGATTTTTAATTGTATGAGGAATATTTTGTAAAAAAATTATCGAAAAATATTTTATATTCGCCATATATGGCCTTTTGATAAAAAAAAGATGTCATTTTTTTCCATTTTTACTCTATTTTAAAAAATCCGCGACAAAATAAACCCTTCATATTATTAACCCGAACAATTAGTATCAATTATATTTTTTCAAAACTAACATGTGAAAATGTCGACATCAAATCAATATTTTCTTCATTCTGATCGTCCTCTGCAAATTCATCCGAATTTGTTTTGCCTGACTAAAATTTAAAAAATATAAATAAAATTATTTAGTTTCCTCAATAAACCTTCAAAAATCAAGAATTTCGTTCAAAAATAAATGGTATTTAAGAGGCGATGTCTCGAAAGTTTGAACGTTTGGGGTTGCCGTGGCACTAGGCAAACTGATTATGTAATATAAAAATTGGACGCAGAAGAAACATATTTGAAAATTTGAAATGGTGTGCAACTTTAAAAAGGTCAATTTTTATAGGGTCTCTTATTAGAAAAAATTTTTTCAGGCCCAAAATTCATGTACTTTATTCGAGAAATTTCTAAACAACCCAATATTAACAAATTTTCAAAAAAGCGTTTTTGGTCCTATTTAATAATACCTTATATAAATAATTATTACAAATATGTTCATGTTCAATATTGTCAGGATTAATTCCTATAATTTTCCCATCACATTCATATATTTCTGGTAATGGACGATCCAATTTGCTAGATAATTGACGTACTGCTTCTTAAAAATGTATAAACTATTTATACACATAATGTAATTTCTCTAAAATAACACCCCCTCTAAAATAACATCCCCTAAAAAGCAAAAATGACAGGTATCTTATGTTTTTTAGACTTTTTTATCACAACAAAATCAAAATATGTAGGCTCGAGATTCAGTTGGAGTCACCCTTAAGAATCAGAGCGTAGAGGAGTTCAACTCACCCTCATAAATAAAAAATAATTTTTAATTTTTTTACCATCCAAAATTCCATGTTTTTGTTATAAGAATTTAAAAAATAAACAAAATATTAACATAATGTTATTTAATTCGCAAAAGTTAAAGAATTGATAAATAAAATTACTTTTACATCCAATACAACTATATCGTCTTCTTTTTTGATATGGTTTACTTGTAAGTTGCCATTGGTGGTATCCTTTACTGGGATGTAGTTTAGATTTAGTAATAATTCGGGTTTGTTTATCATTATCAAATACTGCTACCCCATATTCTATCTCTTCAACTCGCTTAAGTAAAAAACGCTTTGCTCCTATATCAAAATAACCATTATTTTTTGTACAAATATGTTCGAAACAGTTTGACTTTTGGCAATAAGCATCAACATTGCCAATAATTATATCTTGATTCTTTAAAGGCAAATCAATAAATCCACGACTTGTATGGCAATCATTATTGTTTAGAAGTTCAAGCCAGTCATCCTCTCTGATCATGATAGTTGGTACTTTCGGATGTTTTTTGTGATCTGAAAAAAATGTACGAGTTTTTAAAGTGGTCAGAGATTGAAACGAAAATTTGAATTTCATAAAGAATTTTCGAAAAATTCCACAAATCAATAGAGCGTATCGAAAATGGTAGTACTCTAAATTTCGTTTAAAAAAACATAATCATCGTTTTTATAGAAAATTCAACTCAAAGTTTAATATAAAAAAGACCGAAATTTGCATATTTTAACGTCAATTTATGCTAATTGTGGCCATTTTTAGTAAAATTTGAATTTCCTCAAAAATGAAGAATATGTTTTTATGAGAACTATCGTTTTTTGATGCTCTCTATCGAACGGCATTGGAATTGTTCGAAAATTTCTTAATCAATTCAAATTTTCGTATCAATACTCAGACCATTTAAAAAAAGATTTAATATGTCCATAAAACGGGTGAGAGACTTTTACGCATCAGACATTAGCGCTCCGACATTTGCACACTGACATATACTCCCTGACATTTGCGCCCCGAACTTTATAAACTTTCTGTCGACAAACAAATTCACACTATTGTAGGAAAACTGGTGCAAAAGTTAGCCCCTGCTTCATTAGTGCAAGTTTTATGGATATTATACCTGGATATCATAGAAGATCGTTCGGGGCGTGAACATGTCAATGCGCTAAAGTCTCTTACTCCATAAAATGGGGTGATAGGACTAGAATGGTGACAAAAACATCATCTTATAAGATTTTCTCTTTTCTAAGATCTCGAGCTTTTTATCATGTGAATATGCTCGATCACTATCGAGCATACCTTCTCTTTAGCAAAAATTGAAAAAATGCAACAAATTTACCTTTCATGATTTTGTCTTTCTGTCCTTGTATGTAAAAACAATCTCAACAACGGAATAATCTATACAAAATATAGCCATGTCTTGTTTTAACTTGGTAGGGACCTTTATGTTCAAACTTATAAAACACGTCTTCAAAATTTGGACTTTTTGTCCGAATACAATTACAAGATTTTGACATTTATAACTGCTGTTTATAATGCTAAATGTTAAAGTACAATAAACCTTTACTGATAATGTAAAAAAATTTTCTATCAATGAATTTTTTCTTCTTTTTTTCAATACACAGGCTCGTGATGTAACAAGGTTGTAGTGTCCTAGATTTTGCTATTTTCTAAGAAAAATTAAAAATGCTGACAAATTTGCAAGTACATTGAAGAAAAGAATTTTATCAAGATCAACCTTGACAAATTTTTTTTATTTATCGATAGACAAAATGCTTTTACAAATTTTTAAACTGGGGCAGATGTAATAAAATACGGATGATTTTGATTCCAAATTTCGATCACTAATTATGATTTCAATTAAAATTTCTAATTACGACAAAATTTTGTCGAAATAGCATTCAAGAAAAAGGACCCTTTATTGGGTTTCTAATAAAATTTTTGGAGCTAGTTCTCTTTAGGGGGCCACCCACAGGAGAAAAATCGAAGTTTCAGGTTTTCAAAAATTTTTGCAAAAATATAGGGGTTTTTCCATGCAGAAAACACGAATTTGACCGAATTTTGGCCTGACAATCCATGCAAACATGAGAAATTCGCCTTTTTAAGTATATTCAAAAATTTAAACAATTTTCTACCCCGGTCCTGTTTTGGACTTTCCCCTTAAAAAATAGTGCTATTTTTGGATGGGATTGATGAAAAGATGGTCAGCGAGAACAATGAGAACATATGTTTGGCCAAAAGCAACCGCATATCTGAGAAGATGGTGCACTCCCCTTGCAAACAAAAAAAGAATCTTTGTCCAAACCTCTCTCCTTAATTTTTAGAATTAAAAACAAAACAAAAAATCGTAAAAATCGAAATTTTTCAGGTCCCAAAATTGTTTTCACGTTTTCTAAGTGTAGAGACGCAAACCGAACAAACTGTAAAATATATTTGAAAGGTCTTGATCCGAAGATAGTTCATAGCTTGACACTTTTGGCCTAGGCCTCGTATAGCCAGAGATTAACTAGTATGAATGTGGGGTCCTTAACCTTAGGGGGTCGAGGAATGTGTCTTCTTCATGCCATATCTCCACAGGGACCCCCACTCTTACTGGTAACATGTGTATATTCGTGCACTACACACCATGCCCTACACGAATGCACTGCGATGGCAGATAATTTCCGATCGACCTGTAGGACTAGAAAGTTGCAAAAGACTGCGTGCCATAAGATTTAGTCGTTTTTGAAATCTAGAGCTTTATAAAGAGATGAACTTTATCATAAATCTTGAATATCCATGTAAGCCCAATAACCTCCCCATTTTTCATTTTATCTTTTAGCATTGATACAGCCGGTCGAAGTTTTTCGTGCAAAGAAATGTTTACCCTTTGATAGGCCGCGGTCTCACGGCCGGTCGTAGACCAAAACTAATCTTACCCATGAGTGATAAAGATCTCTAATTTGTTTTTCATCGGTTAGTGCTGATACTTTGGTTCAATGCTCGTTCACATCATGCGTGACCTTTTCACTCATGGGCGTGGACTAGTCTTGTTCTCACGGTCCATCAAATTACGCGATAAAAGGCTTTCCTGATCCAGCTCAAAAATTAGATTTTTTTCGTTTTTTAGATGTTTTTTGCTAATTCAGGGTCAGGGAAGCGCTTTCATGTTTTTTAGTGCTCTCAATCTACTCCTCGAATAGAAAATAGAAAAACTCCTATAGGTTATTTTAGAAAAAAATAAAAGGAGATTTTTTTAATAAAATTTGTTCGAAAAATCGCAAGTGTACGGTTTTGAAGCTATCTTTACAAAATGATAAATTTAGATCACCACGACACTCAAAAGTTTGGCTAAAAATGGAAAATCAAAAAAATCTGTTGAAAATGGCTTGTTTTTACTTGTAAAATACATCTCAATAAAAATAGCCAAAAATATTTATTGCGCTAGTCCATTTTTGCAGGCATAAGTATTTTCTTGTAACCTCAAAAGTATTTTTTTGTAACCTTAAAAGTATTTTATTGTAACTTTATAAAAAAGACCGTTTTATAAAAAATTTTCAGTTTTTTAGGCCTTAGGCTTATCAATTTTTGGAGAATAAGTTATATTTTCGTGTCAATATACAGACTTTTTAAAAATTGGGATATTTCAATATTGTATCATAAAGTTACAACGTTGATATTTGGATATAGAAGTCGATTTTTGACGAAATCTTCGACCCTATTAGGGTTTTTCTAGTCGGAAAATCGATTACGCGCATTTTGGAACATGAAAAATTTTTTCTAATTCTGATTCAGGAGATATAAATTTTTGAACCAAAGGGGGACCATGGAGTCAAAAAAATCGAATTTTCAGAAAGCTCCCCGAATTGGCTGAAATTTTGTAATCGGTGATCTTCTAACATGTAGAACAAGAATCTCAATGAATTTTTTGATTTTGACAACTGGGAGATACCTATACTATAATTTGTTTCAAATTTCGGGCAAAAATGTTTAATACCGCGTAGCAAAGTGGTAAAGCTCTCTATTTGCACTCCGAAGGGCAAGGGTTCGATCTAGGAGGTCGAAATCAGAAAATCATTATTCAAGATTAGTGTTAGAAATCCGGTTCGGTTTTTAGGTTTTTCCGGTTCGGTTTAAGGCGGTTTTTCAAGGCCCGGTTTTTTTCGGTTTCGGTTCGGTTCAAAATGTTCGGTTTAAACCGAACCGGAGTTTCGGTTTTTTTTAAAGTAAAACCAAGCCATTTTATATCCTTAAATATTAAACGCGCTATGTGTGTCTGTTTATCTGTTTGTGCTATCTCTGTCACCTCACGGCCTATACTAATCGATAGAACTCGGTGAGAAAATAAAAATGGCACCAAAATCATAGGGGTACCCTTCAAAATAAATTTTTTAGCCTCATATCATGTAAGTCTTACATTTGAAATTTAATGACATAAAAAATAAACCCTCATGGCCGAGTGTCGAAGACTGTCAGCTCGTAGAAATTGCTCTTAAGTTCTATTTCCAGGAGAATCCAAAAGATTTTGTCCTTGACAAAGAAAATTTTTAAAAATTTAAAAAACCATAAAAATAGCTTCAGCATAAAAGTCCTAACGGAAACACTTCATCAGATGATCACCCATTAGGTGCAGCACCATTTTTTGTGTTCTGAACACTCGATCTTCAATTTTTGTAAAAATTAAAAAATTAGGAGTTATTCCCTAAAAAAATGAAAAATATGTGAATTTTAAAAATGGCTCCAAATCGACTAATTTTTGCACCCTGGGATTTTCGACTATGAAGAACACAATGGTGATATTATTTTTTGACAAAAATTTTGTAAAAAATTTAAAAAAATTAGGGGTTACCCCAGGGGTGCCAAGAAAATTTTTTCAAAATCAGCAAATCTGACTTCAAAAATCAGATTTTACCAGCAAAAATCAGCAAATATGAATAATCAATGCCAGTGTCGCATATTGGGTTTTGGTTTGGGGGAAGTCCCCTTAAGTTTTAAAAAATTACCTTCGTCTCCTTTGTATTTTTTTTTCAAAAATTGTTCAAATTTTTAAGCAAAAACATAGGTGGACCCTTATGATTTTTGATCTTTTCAAAAAATTTACAAAACACATGGTCCCCCCCTTATGGTTTTCACGCCGATAAAATTTTTTATTGAAATCCTTGAGGCAAGTCAGAAAAATTAGCGAAATTTTTTTCAAAATGCTTGTTTCTAAGTTGAAAATGTTCAGAAAATTACGATTTCTTGTATTAAAAAAATGTTAAGCTTGGTTTTTTTGTTGAAAAATGGGAAATTTATGACAATTTGGGTGTAATTTTTAAGTAAAGTTAAAAAATCAGCGCCGCATGCAATGGCGTAGCCAGCCTCCAAGAATGGGAGAGAAACTTTTCAAAAAAATTGTATCTTGGTCCCCCTTGTTTTTTTCGAAAATTTGGGAAAAAATAAGGGGGCCAAGGCAATTTTTTCGAGTTTTTAAAAACAATTTCAAACATTTTCCTGTCTGCCGGCGCGAAATTTTTTTTTGAAAAATGCTTATTTAGATGCTGAAAATGATCAGAAAATGCTTTGGTTTATAGAAATGTCAAATTTGGGAATTTTTTGTTGAAAACTGGAAAATGGACAGTTTTAGTGAAAAATTTTAGTTAAAGAAAAAACAGTGCCGCAGGCGAAAATTTTTTAAGAAATACTTGTTTTTAAGCTGAAAATGTCCCGAAAATTACAATTTTTGTAGAAAAAATGGAAAATTTTGGACCTTTTTGATAAAAAAAATAGGAAATTTTGGTCATTTTTGGTGAAAAATCATAATGGGGGAAAAACATAATGGAGGACCCTTATGTTTTTTCGCGCTTTTGGCGCTATAGGGGGGCAATTGTCCGGATTGCCCCCCCCCCTCGCTACGTGGCTGCCCTACATAAATATTACATGCTATCGCTTTCAGCAATTTTCCAATTTTAACACAAAAAAATAATTAACCAATACAACTTTCACACCAACACACGTTGCCTTTTGGCACTAAAAACTGAATATTACGGCAATTAATCATACAACAAAAATGTGTGCTCAGTTCGTGCGCTCAGTCCGTGCGCTCGCACTTGGTGCGCTGCATTACGTCCTATTGCCACAATTTTGGTCAAATTCAAAATGTTTTTGAAAGGTACATGTTAAAATTTTTTTAAAAAAGTTAATTTATTGAAAGAAAAAAATTTAAGATTTGCTTTAAAATATTCGGTTCGGTTCGGTTTTTAGGCCCCGGTTTAGTCCGGTTTCGGTTTAAAAAATTCGGTTTAAACCGGATTTCGGTTTTTTTTGGCAAAAATTCCCGGTTCAAACCGAACCGGCCGGTTCGGTTCGGTTCGGTTTTCTAACACTAGTCTAGTGGGAAATTGACCGTGGTCGAGAGTGACCCTCAAATGTTTTTGCCGACCGTCAAGAAAGATGACTGCAGAAATAGCATGTGAATGGCTAGAAGATTGGTTTTTACCTGAGGTACCTGATGGAGCAGCACTCATAATCGATTCATGGGACAGTTTTAATCAGGTGAAACAACTGCCTCGCCCGAAACGAGCGTCGCAAGTCTTTCACTCGCGACTGTTCGCGATATCTCATGAACTCTGGATCAGTTAGCCGACTCAGAGTCAGCTGAATCTCTGGATCGGCTACAGCATATATAAAAAGAACTTCTTACTTTATGGTGTCCTATAAGAAATATAACAGAAGTATTGGAGGTTTTGTATCGTCCCCAATTATTTCTTATCCAGGTGCGTTCTTCAAAATCTACCGGAGCTGTTCGAATCCCGACTAATAGTTTGGTTTCTTCATGGCATCCATTTTTCGGAAGATCTTTAAGTATATTATTATCGTCGAGTGGTTCTGTGTTGTCTTGTCCTTTTGGATAAAAGTAATAATTCGGTTCCTAGGAAATAAAAATTAATAAATTTTACAGGTACTTAGGGGTCATCCAGATATTACGTAATCAACCTTTTGGTGGTTTACCCCCCCCCCCCCCCCAACGTAATCATCAAAAATGCACTAACATAATCAATTTTTATGAGGAGGGCCGACCCCCTCTCCCCCTCCCCAACATGATTACGTAATATCTGGATGACCCCTTACTGGTCTCT
>OZJO01000419.1:43035-77954 GCA_900406225.1 Acrobeloides nanus
ATTTTGGTGTCGTTTTGTTCGTCTCATTTAGCTATAAAAAATTGCTACAATGTTCATTTTATGAAAATTTAAAAAATTGATGCAAAAATCGATTTTTCCGAAGAAAATTCAGAAAAGTTTGTGTATTACAACGAAGAGTTTGAGGGGTAAAAATAATTTTCTTTTTTTTCTTCCTCAAAGGGGCAATATATAATTTTCTTTTTTGCTATCTTTGTATATTACCTGCATGGACAACCATTGGCTTGTGATAAACAAGTTCGATTATAAGTTGCTTGCGAGCAAGCTCCACATGTGGTAGCACATGGCGTTGACAAAGCCCAATTTGACCAAACACCACCATTAGGGCAACATCCCTGTGTAGTTGTAGCTGCAGCCGTGGTAGTTGTAAGTTGAGTAGTCTAAACAAAAGAAAATGATTTTCTAGGTTTTTTAAATTCTCGACCAAGGTATCTGAACGTGTAGGAAAAATTTATTTAAAAAAATGGGGTTTATAGATAGCCCACGACCATCGATCCGATTTTTCTTAAGTTGTTGGGAGCCGTCTGGCTATGCCCCAAATGTGAAGGGGTATGAGCTGTCTTCTTTCTATCAATTTTGATACTTACAAGAATCAGAATTTTAGCCACAGCGAAACAAGTATAAAAAGACCCATTGAGTTCTTTTCTTCCCTTTTTATACAGTTTTAAAACATCGAAATTTTCAGCCATGGATTGAGGCTGCAGTGGGGCACAATACGCCGACATATTCGATTTCATATTTATAATCAGTCTTGTAACAAAAGTCTTGCTTAAAAACAAACTGGGTCGTTTGATGTTTCGAAATTTAACATTTCGAAACGTTTTTTATGTTTTTGAGGATTTCTCCTCCGGAAATACAAAGCCAATCCTGGTGTCGTTAGAAAGCTGGATTTCGTAGCAATCGAATGACACCAAAATCATGCAATCATTCTTTCTGGTTGTGAAGTTATTGCATAATTAGTCAAATATGTCGAAAAAACTGACATTTTTTTACTAATTATGCAATGTCTCCATAACTAGAAAGAGCGATGGCATGATTTTGGTGTCATTCGATTGCTACGACATCCAGCTTTCTAACACTAAAAATATCAGGATTGGCTTTGTATTTCCGGAAGAAAAGTCCTCAAAAACATTTTTTTAAAGTTTCGAAATTTCACGTTTCGGAAAGTCAAAAGACCACAAAATAATATATAGATTTGCCTCTTTTTATGTCTATATATACATTTTTTTAACTTTAATTTTACATTACTACTATGCAATTTTGTTACATTCTTCTACTTACTATGCAATTTGTGACTTTTTCTTTCATGATAATTCTAAAAATTGCGGTTCATCTAGAGACAAATATTCCTTCCAAATATAATAATTAAGCAAAAAAACTTGCAAATTGTAAATGACTATTAAGACAGAAATTCAAAAATAGAAATTTTAATTTTTGTCGAGATACGTATCAATTTTTTATTCGTAGTCAGAGGACCAAGGTGCCTGAACGACGTGTAGGAAAAATTTATTTTAAAAAATGGGATTTATAGATAGCCCACGACCGGCAATCTGATTTTTCTTAAGCCGTTGGGAGCCGTTTGGCTACGCCCCAAATGTGAGGAGGTATGAGCTGTCTTCTTTCTACCAGTTTTGATACTTACAAGAATACTAGCCACAGCGAAACAAGTATAAAAGACCCGTTGAATTCTTTTCTTCCCTTTTTACACAGCAAAATACAGGGTGTATCAAAATAACGTTGTAAAAACAAAAATCTCAATATAAACTTTATTGTAACAAAACAACATTAACATAAATTTAAAAAAACAAAACGCTATTCAATATATCCTCCTTCTGCGTCAATACAAGCTTGTAGACGACCAGGCCAGCTGTCAACTACTCTAGCAACCATCTCATCAGGCATCTCGTCCCATGCCTTTTTGATAGCTTTTTTCAAAGAATTGATTGACTTGTGGGGTTTTTCGCATGCTTTTGCTTCTAAATAGCCCCATATTGCGTAGTTCAACGGGTTCAGATCAAGGCTATACGGCGGCCATTCTTTGTTGTTGATGAAATCCGGTACGTTTTCACGAAGCCATGCTTGGGTTTCCTTGGCCCTGTGACTTGGAGCCGAGTCTTGTTGAAAAGTCCACTCTTCTTTGTATTCTTCAGTTTCGTCGTCCCATCCAAACGTTTCCTTAGCCCATGGCATGAGTTCCTCTTCGAGCATTTCCATGTAACGAAGTAAAATTTAAAAAATGTAGAGAACAAAATGCGTAAAATTAGTGTTTTTGTTTTTACAACGTTATTTTGATACACCCTGTATACATAACCCAAAATTGACACAAGACATGACGGAATTCCATATGTTAACGGTATCAACGATTCAATGTTAAGTTTTAAAACATCGAACTTTTCAGCCATGGATCGAGGCTGCAGTGATGCACAATACGCCGACATACTGAAATGGACTTAAACTCGATTTTTGGCGAGCTTTTTAAATACGTGAGTAAATTAGTGATCACCCTGTACATGTTGGTAGCCAGTTCTCTTTGATGGCGATAATTCCTCCTTGGACTTGGGTCTAGTGTAGTGTTAGAAATCCGGTTCGGTTTTTAGGTTTTTCCGGTTCGGTTCAAAATGTTCGGTTTAAACCGAACCGGAGTTTCGGTTTTTTTTAAAGTAAAACCTAGCCATTTTATATCCTTAAATATTAAACGCGCTATGTGTGTCTGTTTATCTGTTTATGCTATCTCTGTCACCTCACGGCCTATACCAATCGATAGGACTCGGTGAGAGAATAAAAATGGCACTAAAATCATAGGGGTACCCTTCAAAATAAATTTTTTAGCCTCATATCATGTAAGTCTTACATTTTTAAAAACTTTATATCGAATTGATTACGATTTTTGTGTACCAATTTTGGCAGTAGAGAAGAATCTTGAACAGAATCATTTTGTAAAACATCATGATGTGCATTCTGAGTAGGATGTTTGGTGTTAGAAAAAGAAATCAATAATATCGTATAAATGCTTATAAATGTGCCTAACATGCATTTTATCATATTTAAGGAACAACCTAAATTTAAAGTTGATATTAAAGGGGGTTCCAGATTAGGGTCGAGTAGAAAATTTTTTTAACAAGTGACCCTTTAGGGGTAATTTTATGCGAGGAATCGATTGCGCACATCGAAAAATTCTGAAAAAATTTTTCGGGGGTCAAAAAATTGAAAAAATGCGTCAAAATTAGGGGTTGTAAGTTTTAACCCCAACAAAATTATTTTTGGGGGTAATTTTATGCGAGAAATTGATTGCGCGCATTCCCGAACCTTGAAAACGCTTCCTTAGCCCTGATTCAGGGGAGGAATCGGTGTATTGAAGCGAAAATCAAACTGCAGATGGAAAATTTCGCCTTTATTTCGAGTTATAAGCTACACAGTCAAAAAACATGGGTTTGAGGTCAAAAAATGCCCAAAACACGGTCAAGGAAATTTTTTTAGATGTTTTAAGTTTGTTTTTTGGATCTTTTAGCCAAAATTACCCCTAGAAGATTATTATCTAAGAATAGACGGTTTTCTCATAAAATTCCGAAAATGTTTGATTTTCGCTTCAATACACCGATTCCTCCCCTGAATTAGGGTCAAGGAAGCATTTTCACGCTTCGGGAATGCGCGCAATCGATTTTTCGCATGATTTTACCCCTATATAGGCTGTTTTGGCAAAAAAATTTTCGAGACCAAGCCGATTTTCTTATGTAACTTTTGAAAATTTTCTAGCTTTGGGGGGGGGGAGGTAATTACCCCCTCCCCTTTTGGCTACGGCACCACTATAAGAGGATGTAAGATGATTTGTTCGTATTTTTTGAAAAAAATTTTAACACTTACAAGGCCGCCCGTAAGAGTGGGCTAAAACGATGAATTGGGTCATGAAGAACATGTTTCAGAAAGAACAAAATTTTGAAAATATAACATAGATTTTGGAAATAGTTCTCTTCCTTTGAATTTTCGCTATTTAAGAGACGATTTCTCGAACATTCGAAGGCCCCTGGTACTAGTGTTAAATGTCCGAGCGCGCTTCAAATTGAATTTATTTAGTGAGACTAATGCATGGGGAAATTTTTGAAAGTCATTTCGAGTCAAAACTTGCGTTTCAAAAAATTCAAATCCTTGTCCGAAGCTCACATACCCCGATTTTACGTGTATTTTGGGAATTTTCTAACCTGTCTAAAACACTACAGATAATTTTTTTCGGTCAAATTTTAATGCTAGTCGATGTATATCAACACAGAGAAAAGTTCCAACGTGATTTCGGAAAAATTCGAGAAAAAAATTTTTCGACTCCTCCTAGTACCATGTGTAAAAATGGGTCAAAAATCGAAATTTCTCAGATTTTTTCGAAATCACGCTAGAACTGTTCTCTGTGTTGATATATATCGACTAGCGTTAAAATTTGACCGAAAAAAATTATCTGTGGTGTTTTAGACAGGTTGGAAAATTCAAAAAATACACGTAAAGTCAGGGTATGTGAGCTTCGGACAAGGTTTTGAATTTTTTGAAACGCGAGTTTTGACTCGAAATGACTTTCAAAAATTTCCCCATGTCTCACTAAATAAATTCAATTTGAAGCGCGCTCGGACATTTAACACTAGTACCAGGGACCTGTTGCAGTATACGGAAATTGGAAATTCTAAGAATTTCCAAATTGATTTTAGGTACCAAGAATTTGGAAATTCTGCTGAAATATAGCATTTATTTGACAAATAATTCATATTTCGGCAGAATTTCCAAACATTTCTAAATTCTTGGTACCTAAAATCGATTTGGAAATTCTTAGAATTTCCAATTTCCGGATACTGCAATAGGTCCCAGGGGCCTTCGAATGTTCGAGAAATCGTCTCTTAAATAGCGAAAATTCAAAGGAAGAGAACTATTTCAAAGATCTATGTTATATTCTCTCACGGGCGGCCTTGTAAGTGTTAAATAAATTCTTTTGTTTTTTTTCAGGCTGTGGTTAGCAACGAATTCTCTCTCCCCGATTTTGTTGCCGCCTATTCGGAATATGCACATTTCCTCATTAACCTCTGTTTCAGCCGGATCCGTCAGCTTTTAGAGAATAGAGCAGACAAGCAACATAAAAATTCTGATCGAAACACACAAGAATAGGAATCGGAGAAGACCTGAATCATAGGTCGGCAAGGAGGGGGAGTCTCCCCTGACCCACGCACTAATGGACCCAAAATTGAGGGGGAGACCACCTCATGGACCCAAAGTTGAAGGGGGATCACCTCATGGGCCCTTCAGAACATATGAGGTGGTTCATAAAAATTAGGTGTCAGAAGACTATCTCAAGCTAAAAAAAGGTCCAAATCTTAGCCGAATTTAATGAGGTGGTGGGGACCACCTCATCGGGAGTCCGCTCCTCTCACCTTGCCGACCTATGACCTGAATAGATCAGTTTGACCAGAAAAAGTAAATATTAGTCGACAGATTTAACACTGAAATACTACAGGGTGTTTCAGATGAAACCTACCTATTTTATTTTGACATAACTTTTTTTCTCGAAAAGTATTCTGAATTTCCGACTTTTGGAAAATAACGAGCTAATTTGTCCATTTTATGCATTTTTTGTTTTTGAAAATTTTGACTTTGGGCAAAAGGTTTTCGCCATGGCTGGGAATTGAACCCACCCCTTTATGAGCAAAAAGAGAGAGCCATACCATTCGGCTATGAAGGTCGGTAAAATTTCCCGACGAGATCGACCTTCATAGTCGAGTGGTATGGCTCTCGCTTTTTGCAGATAAAGGGGCGGGTTTAAATACCAGCCCGAGCGAAAACCTTTTGCCCAAAATCAAAATTTAAAAAAAAACAAAAAAAACATGCATAAAATGGACAAATTAGCTCGTTATTTTCCAAAAGTCGGAAATTCAGAATACTTTTACAGAAAAAAGCTATGCCAAAATAAAATAGGTAGGTTTCATCTGAAACACCCTGTATCTGTTGTGCACAACACAACAGAAAAATCTGTTAACGCAACGAAAAAACAGTTGCGTTGTACAGGGAAGGGGCGCAAGAGCACATGTTCCCTCCTTTAGATGGGCAAAAATCGAAAAAAACTCACTAGGGTCCACTTATATTGGGGGTAGTTCGGCAGTCATCACCCCAAAGCTGAATCATTTGAGTGATGCGGCACTAGTGTTCTTCTCTAGTCTCTTCTCCTTATGCCATTGGTCTAGTACTTTGCATGTACGCGGAGTTTTACTACTACGACATGATCGTTCTTTGAGAGTAACTTTTGTGAACCAAATAGGAAGTTGTTATGTGGTTAAAAATATAATGATAGGAGAAATAGATTAGCAACATATTTATTAATAAGTCACATAATGGCAACTTGCCTAGCTGCCTCGAGGCTCTCTTTGATCCTCTCAGCAGCTAACAGCTATTATTATATAAATTATATGATGCTCGGATCTAACTTTAGTTCGCTTGTCACATGGCTTAAAAACGAATTGAAAAAATTTTCCAACATCTCACGTGCATACAATTCCCAAAGCCCTAAATATGATAACTCGTGAGATCTTTTTTTTAATTCGAACTAACATAAAAATAATTGGTTTGTACACTAATTAGTAAGAGATCAAATAGTTCATTTTCAAAAACTTTTCTATAAAAAGTTCGAAATTCAAATTTTCCATCAGTTGACTCAAAACTATGACGACGGATGAATTTATTTTGCCTAATACAGTCAACCTTAGTCTAACCGCTATTGTTTTGTTCGGTAATTTCAACATAATACTGGCAACAATCCGATATAAGCCTTTACAAAATCCCTGTAATTATCTAATTGCTTTTAATGCGTTGGCAGACCTTGTCAGTCAATTTGAATATTTTATCTTTTCGTTCTTGTTATTTTCGGGCAATCTTTATATGACAAGATTATTGTGCATCTACTGGCAACTAGTACTTTCTTTTAATGGAGAGTGGGGTCTGGCGCTAACTTTAGCGATTGGCTTTGACCGTATGATCGGAGTAGCAATGCCAATAAGGTAGGATTATTGGCAGGGGGCCAAAATGACAGGGTTCTGGGACCAAACATGCGAAAATTTTTATGCGAGAAATCGATTGCGCATATTGCCGAAGCATGAAAACGAGTCATTTACCATGAATCAGGAAATTTTTGAAACTAAGATTTTGAAAGATTGAGTGAACCTAAAATGGTAAGGGAGTATCCAGGGAATCACTAGGAGGAGCAACCATCATCCCCTATACAAAAGTGATGCAAAAGAGCGAAAGAATCGAAGAACGAAAGAAAAAGATGAATTTGCAGGGTGAAGGGCTTATTTTCATGCTTCAATATGCATAATCGATTTCTCGCACAAAAATACCCCCCAAGAGGCTTATTTTTAGGAATTTTTTTTCGCTTCCAGAACCTTGTTGTCCCCTAATTCAGGGTAGTAAAATTTCAAATACTAATTCAGGGTACAAAAATTTCAAATATTTTTTAGATACCATAAACTCAAATCGATGTTATATGTGCCCGCCATGGTATTCTTTCTATTATTTTTGCAACATGGTTTTGTTCTTCAAATTTCCTATATACCTTAACAGCACCCAATGAGTAAGGAAATACTAAAGTCCAAAATAATAATAAAAATTTAGCACAGTAGTATGCTTTGCAACTTCAGCGACTCATCCTAATTTTTATGTTGTCTCAAATATTGTAGAAGGTATTATTTGTGGATCGATCTGAATGGTTTACTCTATTACTTGGATAGTTTTATCAAAAAAGAAAAGTAAATCTAAATGAAATAGATGCACATGCTCTATTCTTTCGGGAATGCGCGCAATCGATTCCTCGCATAGAAAACCCCTATATATGTCATTTTCAACCAAAATTATATCCGGCATCAGACTTTCCGCCATTTTTTCATCATTTGTGGGGTGGCATGGGTTGTCATTAATCAATATCCATTACTTCATTCGAATTGATCGTTTAGGTGTTAACAACAACTTGAAGCAGATTATAAAAGCCTTAACAATTATCATGTTTATGGTGGTATTCACTTGGCCACTTACAATTCTATTAGTGACATTAGCACTCAAATTTGTATCACCAGAACAAATCTTGACAGTGATTCTTTATATTGTTTGGATAACAAATGTTGGAAAAGCTTCGAATTATTTTATATTCTTCGCTTTCAGGTTATTCTATTTTTCAATTATTATTTGAATTAGATATTTTAGCAAAGATTATCGAAAGGCTTTCTCACAACAACTTGTATGGGTGCCCTATTTTGGAAAATTTGTTCATCCTCAAGTTAAGCTAGTTCGAACAGCTTTTAGAAAAACTACGAATAATCAGCTAACGATAATGACCTAGAATTTTATTGATAAAAATAATTCACGCTAATTTTTTTATTTAAAACAATCAATGTTGCTAGATTTTAAATTTGCATAAAAATCGAACTCAAGTTGTACTATAAAATTAACAAAAAGTTTCTCTACAAACTCCCCGGTTTTTCGAAAAAAACTTCTCGTAACTGCAAACATCGAATCGAAACATCGAATTTTTGTTCACTTTCGCTTCAATACGCCTATCCCATTCCCTGAATCAGAATCAAGAAAGCGTTTTCATGCTTCAGGAATGTGCTCAATCGATTCCCCGCATAAAATTACTTTTATTTTTAGAAACAATTTTCGGGTCCAAAATTCATGTAAAAGAAAATAACCTTTTCTCTCTCAGAACTTTTTGAACCCAATACGAGTGTTCACACAAAATCTCTCTCTAGTTCATGTAAAAGTTTCAGAACTTTTTGAACCCAATACATGGTGTCACACTAAACCCCTCAATAAAAAAATTCACAATCAGCGAAGAAAAAGCGCTTGAAATGAGATTTGTTGTACTTTTTCAGGAGATTTTTGTACTTTTACTTTTTCAGGGATTGGAGGACATATTTTTTCAAAAATCATTAGACAAAAGATCTTTTATGAATAATTCTAAACTACATGATTTTCAGAACTAGCTTTAATTCACTTCTCATATGGCTTAAAAACAAATTGTAAAGAATTTCCCAACATCCTACGGGCATACGATATCTAACCATACAATTCTCAACGTCCTAAACATGAGAAATCGTGAGACTTTTTTTTAATTCGAACTAACACAAAAATATTTGGTTTGTACACTATATTAGGGTAAGAGATCAAATAGTACACTTTCTCAAATTTTTCTATAAAAAGTTCGAAATTCAAGTTTTCCATCAGTTTATTCAAAACCATGACGACCGATGAACTTATTTTGCCTACTACCGTTAACCTTATTATAACCGCTATTGTTTTGTTCGGTAATTTCAACATAATCCTGGCAACAATCCGATATAGATCTTTACAAAGCCCCTGTAACTATCTAATTGCTTTGAATGCGTTGTCAGACCTTGTCAGTCAATTTGAATATTTTATCTTTTCGTCCTTGTTATTTTCGGGCAATGTTGTTATGACAAGATTGTTGTGCGTCTACTGGCAACTAGTACCTACTTTTGCAGGAGTGTGGGGTCTGGCGATAACTTTAACGATTGGCTTTGACCGTATGATCGGAGTAGTAATGCCAACAAGGTAGGATTATCGGTACTACTCTGGATTAGAGGGCCAAAATGACAGGGTTCTGGAAACGAAAAAATTTCATAAAAATAACTCTCTTATGGAGAGATTTCTCGCATAAAAATACCCTTATGAGGCTTATTTTTAGAAAATTTTTTCGGTTCCGGAATCCGGTCGCCCCCTAATCTAGAGTAGTATCAAAATTTCAAATATTTTTTAGATACCGTAAACTCAAACCGATGTTATATGTGCCCGCCATGGTTTTCTTATCTCTTATTTTTGCAATATGGTATCACTATTCAAATTTTCTATATACCTTTGCAACGCCCAATGAGTAAAGAAACATTAAGGTCCAAAATAATAATAAAAAATTTAGCACAGTAGTATGCTTTGCAACTTCAGCGACTCATCCTAGTTTTTCTGTTCCTAAAAATATCGTACAAGGTATTATTTGTGGATCGATCTTACTAGTTTACTCTATTACTTGGATAGTGTTATCAAAAAAGAAAAGTAAGTCTAAATGAAATGGAATCAGGGTTTCCGTGTCAATACATAGATCAATTCAACCCGTTTCACAACGGCTAGCGTCGTAACGTATTGCAATTTGCTAGCGTCATGAAATCGTCTTACGGCGGCTAGCGTTCATCCTAACCACTTTCCATCACTTCATTCGAAATGACCATTTAGGTGTGAACAAAAACTTGAAGCAAATTATGAAAGCTTTAACAATTATCATGTGTATGGTGGTATTTACTTGGCCGCTGACTATTCTATTAGTGACATTAGCACGTCAATTCGTACCACCAGAACAAACCTTGACAGTGATTCTTTATATTGTTTGGATAACAAATGTTGGAAAAGCTTCAAATTATTTTATATACTTCGCTTTTAGGTTATTCTATTTTTCAATTATTATTTACATTAGATATTTTAGCAAAGACTATCGAAATGCTTTCTTACGACAACTTGTATGGGTGCCCTATTTTGGAAAATTTGTTCATCCCCAAGCTAGTCAACAATTTTTTAAGAAAACTACGACTATTCAGATATCGACAGTTGCCTAAAATTTTAGTAACCAAGGAATTGAAGGACATATTTGTTCAAAAATCAGATTTATAACTTTCAATAAAACATCATGAAAGTCAGTACAAGTTACAAAAAAGAATTTCAAAATATTTTCGTTCACCAAGACACAAATTTTTATTATTCCGAATTTTGTCATCAATCCTGCGAATTTCACACGTTTAGAAAAAATTAGAAAAGATCTTTTATGAAAATTTCTAAATTACATGATTCTCGGAGCTAGCCTAAGTGCACTGGTCATAAGGCCTAAAAACAAATTGTAAAGAATTTCCCAATATCCTATGAGCATTACATACAATTCTCAAAGCATCAAACATGATAACTCGTGAGACTTTTTTTAAATTCGAACTAACATAACAAATAATTGGTTTTTTTCCACTATATTAACCAGAGATCGAATAGTACATTCTCTCACATACTTCTATTAAAAGTTCAAAATTCAAGTTTTCCATCAGTTTATTCTAAACCATGACGACCGATGAATTTATTTTGCCTAATACCGTTAACCTTAGTCTAACTGCTATTGTTTTGTTCGGTAATTTCAACATAATACTGGCAACAATCCGATATAGGCCTTTACAAAATCCCTGTAACTATCTAATTGCTTTGAATGCGTTGTCAGACCTTGTCAGTCAATTTGAATATTTTATCTTTTCGTCCTTGTTATTTTCGGGCAATGTTATTATGACAAGATTGTTGTGCCTCTACTGGCAACTAGTACCTTCTTTTGCAGGAGTTTGGGGTCTGGCGCTAACTTTAGCGATTGGCTTTGACCGTATGATCGGAGTAACAATGCCAATGAGGTAAGATTATTGGTACTAAATTAAGGTATTTAATCCAAATAGGGGGCTACCTACGTGAAAAAAATATTTTTGGTCGTTTTTGAAAAAATATACGCTGCTGTTTCGTGTCAAGACTCGCTTTCACGCTTCGGTAATATGCGCAATCGATTTCTCGCATAAAAATACCGGACTATAACTTTGAATATTTCATGTTTGCCACGACAACTTTCGCCACGTTCGTGTCAATATACATATTTATTGCAAATCAGGCAACTCAATTAGTCTGAAATTAATATGTTTATTGACACGAAAGTGGCAAAAGTTAGCGTGGCGAGACTCTTGACGAAAGTTATAGTGTCCCCTAAGAGGCTTATTCCAAAAGCCTGTCATTTTGGCTCCCTAATCAGAGTAGTACCAAAATTTGAAATATTTTTTAGATACCATAAACTCAAATCGATACTATATATACCCGCTATAATATTTTTATCGATTATTTTTGCAACATGGTATTCGTATTCAAATTTTCTATATACCTTAACAACTCCCAATGAGTAAAGAAATATTACAGTCCAAAATAATAATAAAAATTTAGCACAGTAGTATGCTTTGCAACTTCAGCGACTCATCCTAGTTTTTATGTTGTCTCAAATATCGTAGAAGGTATTATTTGTGGATCGATCTTAACAGTTTACTCTATTACTTGGATAGTGTTATCAAAAAAGAAAAGTAAATTCTCATCATTTGAAACACATGTGGGATGGCACGGGTTGTCAAAAAAAAGGGTGAACGCCGTTGTGAAATGATTTCATTTAATTTTCAAAATCAGGGTTTTCGTGTCAATGCATAGACCAATTCAACCCGTTTCACAACGGCTAACGCCGTGATGTATTGCAATTTCACGTCTGCTAGCGTCGTGAAATCGTTTCACGACGACTAGCGTTCACCCTAATTCACTTCATTCGAATCGATCATTTAGGTGTTAATAAAAACTTTAAACAAATTCTAAAAGCGTTAACATTTATCATGTTTATGGTGGTATTCACTTGGCCACTTACAATTCTATTAGTGACATTAGCACTCAAATTTGTACCACCAGAACAAATCTTGACTGTTATTCTTTATATTGTTTGGATAACAAATGTTGGAAAAGCATCGAATTATTTTATATTCTTCGTTTTCAGGTTATTCTATTTTTCAATTATTATTTTAATTAGATATTTTAGCAAAGACTATCGAAATGCTTTCTTACGACAACTTGTATGGGTGCCCTATTTTGGAAAATTCGTTCACCCTCAAGCTAGTCAACAACTCTTTAAGAAAAATACGCCTAATCAGCTATCAACAATGACCTAGAATTTTAGTGATAAAAATAATTCACATAAATTTTTTATTTTAAAAAATCAAGATTGCCAGATTTTGAAATTCGCACAAAAATCGAACTCAAAGTTTTTCAAAAAAATCAGGGGGGTTGTAGAGAAACTTTTTGAAAATTCGTTAATTTTATAGTACAACTTGAGCTACAAAGAAATGTGATGGTGGATTTGTTAGTAAAAAAATATAATGTGACCGCTAATCTATAAAGGTGCAAGGCAAGACGAAATTTTGAGCAAGACAATGAACTCAAAATCGAAATTTCCGAAAACTCATTAAAGTCTCTAGATTTATGATCATTCATAAATTACGTTTCCTGGAAGGGGAGGCAGCTGCCGAAATCTAACGTAATTTTTGTGTTGATAAAATTGGCAAAAGTCAGCTTTTTTCGTTGTCAAAATTCCTAGAGTCTTCTAGATGGCCAAAAATAAAATAAAAACTCATTAGGGTCCCCTTATATTTGGGGGTGGTTCGGCAGTCATCAACGAAGCATTGGAGTGATGCGGTACTGCTCTCCTCTAGTCCCTCTCCTTATGTCATTTGCCTAGTCCTTTGCATGCATACGGAGTTTTACCACTACGACATGATCGTTCTTTGAGAGTAACTTTTGTGAACCAAATAGGAAGTTGTTATGTGGTTAAAAATATAGTGATAGGAGAAATAGATTAGCAACATATTTATTAATAAGTCACATAATGGCAACTTATCTAGCTGCATCGAGGCTCTCTTTGATCCTCAAAGGGAGCCTGCTAACAGCTATTATTATATAAATTATATGATGATGTTCGGATCTAACTTTAGTTCACTTGTCACATGACTTAAAAACGAATTTAAAAAAATTTCCAACATCTCATGTGCATTACATACAATTCTCAAAGCCCTAAACGTGATAACTCGAGAGACTTTTTTAAATTCAAACTAACATAAAAATATTTGGTTTGTGCACTAATTAGTAAGAGATCAAATAGTTCATTTTCGAGAACTTTTCAATAAAAAGTTCGAAATTCCAATTTTCCATCAGTTGACTCAAAACTATGACGACCGATGAATTTATTTTGCCTAATACCGTTAACCTTAGTCTAACCGCTATTGTTTTGTTCGGTAATTTCAACATAATACTGGCAACAATCCGATATAGATCTTTACAAAGCCCCTGTAATTATCTAATTGCTTTTAATGCGTTGGCAGACCTTGTCAGTCAATTTGAATATTTTATCTTTTCGTTTTTGTTATTTTCGGGCAATGTTGTTATGACAAGATTATTGTGCGTCTACTGGCAACTAGTGCCTACTTTTAATGGAGAGTGGGGTCTAGCGCTAACTTTAGCGATTGGCTTTGACCGTATGATCGGAGTAGTAATGCCAATAAGGTAGGATTATCGGTAGGGGGCCAAAATGACAGGGTACTGGGACCGAAATTTTTTTCTAAAAATAAGCCTCTTAGGGGTATTTTTATGCGAGAAATTGATTGTGAATATTGCCGAAGCATGAAAATGACTCATTTACCCTGAATCAGGGAATTTATTGAAACTAAGATTTTGAAAAGTTGCGTGAACCTAAAATGGTAGGGGAATATCCAGGGGCATCACTAGGAGGAGCAACCATCCCCTGTACAAAAGTGATGCAAAAGAGCGAAAGAATCGAAGAACGAAAGAAAATGATGAATTTTCAGGGTAAAGGACTCGTTTTCACGCTTCGGCAATATGTGCAATCGATTTCTTGCACAAAAATACCTCTAAGAGGCTTATTTTTAGAAAATTTCCAGAACCCTGTCGTCACCTAATCCAGGGTAGTTCAAATATTTTTTAGATACCATAAACTCAAATCGATGTTATATGTGCCCGTCATAGTATTCCTATCTATTATTTTTGCAACATGGTATTGCTCTTCAAATTTCCTATATACCTTAGTAGCACCCAATGAGTAAGAAAATATTAAAGTCCAAAATAATAATAAAAATTTAGCACAGTAGTATGCTTTGCAACTTCAGCGACTCTTCCTAGTTTTTTTGTTGTCAGAAATATCGTACAAGGTATTATTTGTGGATCGATCTTAATGGTTTACTCTATTACTTGGATAGTGTTATCAAAAAAGAAAAGTAAGTCTAAATGAAATGGATGCACATTCTCTATTCTTTCGGGAATGCGAGCAATCGATTCCTCGCACAGAAAAACCCTATATATGCCATAGGTTGTCATTAATCACTTTCCATCACTTCATTCGAATTGATCATTTAGGTGTTAACAACAACTTGAAGCAGATTATAAAAGCCTTAACAATTATCATGTGTATGGTGGTATTTACTTGGCCGCTGACTATTCTATTAGTTATATTAGCAAGCAAATTTGTACCACCAGAAGAACCTTAACAGTGATTCTCTATATTGTTTGGATAACAAATGTTGGAAAAGCTTCAAATTATTTTATATTCTTCGCTTTCAGGTTATTTTATTTTTCAATTATTATTTTCATTAGATATTTTAGCAAAGACTATCGAAAGGCTTTCTCACGACAACTTGTATGGGTGCCCTATTTTGGAAAATTGTTTGCTCATCCTCAAGTTAACCTAGTTTAAACACTTTTTCAAAGAACTACGAATAATCAGCTATCGATAATGACCTAAATTTTAGTGATAAAAATAATTCATGCCAATTTTTTTATTTAAAGGGGGGGGGGGTATTTTTCTCTGGCGATGGAGGTCGAAAAAATTTTTTTCTCTAAATTGGCTGATTTTTGGTACCCGGGGGTTTTCGGGCACGAGAANAAAATTGAAAAAAATACGTCAAAATTAGGAGTTATAAGTTTTAACCCCAACAAAATCATTTTTAGGGGTAATTTTGTGCGTGGAATCGATTGCACGCATCGAAAAATTCTGAAAAAATTTTTCAGAGGTCAAAAACCCCCAAAAATAATTTTGCTGGGGTTAAAACTTACAACCCCTAATTTTGACGCATTTTTTTCAATTTTTTGACTCCCGAAAAATTTTTTCAGAATTTTTCTTTGCGTGCAATCGATTTCTCGTGTTCGAAAACCCCCAAGTACCAAAAATCAGCCAATTTAGAGAAAAAAATTTTTTCGACCTCCATCGCCAGAGAAAAAATACCCCCCCCCCCTTTAAAAAAATCAAGATTGCCAGATTTTAAAATTTGAATAAAAATCGAACTCAAGTTGTACTATAAAATTAACAAAAAATTTCTCTACAAAGTTTCTCTCTCGGTTTTTTCAAAACAAACTTCTCGCGGCACTAAGAAAATTGAGAACAAGATAAGAAAATTAGGCACAAAAGAAACACATTAGAGCATTTGAAGGATTCCCTATCAAAATAACTAAAAATCAACATAACTAAAAACAAAATAACTAAAATCAAAATAACTAAAAAGCAAGATAACTAAAATCAAAATTCAGAATCCGGATTCTGAATTCGGATTCTGAATCCGGATTCTGAATTTTGATTTTAGTTATTTTGATTTTAGTTATCTTGATTTTTAGTTATTTTGATTTTTAGTTATTTCGATTTTAGTTATTTTGATTGGTCACCCATTTGAAGTGGTGTGCAACCTTTCATTTTTTACTTAACAAACGAAAATATTAACCAAAAATTTCTCATCAAATAACTTTTATAAGAACAAAATAACTTTTGAGCACTTTTAATTTTTGACTGCCGCCGCTGGTTTAGGGCCTCCACTAATTGCATCTCGAAATTTTGGAAGCACTAATTAATTCCGCACTAATAGCAAGTTGGGCACTAATTGCAATTAGTGCTTGTCTCGACGCGTCTCAACGCCTTTTTAAATTGGGAATCTTTTCAGGATAGACGAAATTTCGAATGTTGTCTTTTTACATTTTTTGCATCTTATTGTGAGCTATAAACTTGCTGAAGACCACATTCGATAATTCGTTGATCCTGAAGAATAAAACCGTCTCGACGCCATCTATACAATTATGCTTGTCTCGATACCGTCGAGACGAATTAGTAGAGGCCCTTAATAAAATGGTCGAATTCTTACATGAACTACGTCTTAATCGTTTCGATAAAAAATTTATTTCCGTACTAGTACTCTCCTCTAGTTCCTTCTCCTTATGCCATTGGCCTAGTCCTTTACATGTATACGAAGTTTTACCACTAGTTGTTCTGTGTTGAAAGATATAGTTAGGAGAAATAGATTAGCAACATATTTATTAATAAGTCACATAATTGCAACTTGCCTAGATGCATCGAAGCTCTTTGATCCTCTCAGCTGATAACAGCTATTATTATATAAATTATATGATGCAACTTTCGTTCACTCGTCACAAGGCTTAAAAACAAATTGTAACTTTCCAACATCTTACGTGTATTTCATAGAATTCTCAAAGCCCTAAACGAGATTACTCGAGAGACTTTTTTTAAATTCAAACTAACATAAAAATATTTGGTTTGTACACTAATTAGTAAGAGATCAAATAGTTCATTTCCGAAAAATTTTCTATAAAAAGTTCAAAATTCAAGTTTTCCATAAGTTTATTCTAAACCATGACGACCGATGAATTTATTTTGCCTAATACCGTTAACCTTATTATAACCGTTTTTGTTTTGTTCGGTAATTTCAACATAATACTGGCAACAATCCGATATAAGCCTTTACAAAATCCCTGTAATTATCTAATTGCTTTGAATGCGTTGGCAGACCTTGTCAGTCAATTTGAATATTTTATCTTTTCGTTCTTGTTATTTTCGGGCAATGTTGTTATGACAAGATTATTGTGCGTCTATTGGCAACTAGTACCTTCTTTTAATGGAGAGTGGGGTCTGGCGCTAACTTTAGCGATTGGCTTTGACCGTATGATCGGAGTAGCAATGCCAATAAGGTAGGATTATCGGTACTATAAAGTGTTTCAGTGATTTGTCTGAATCAACTTTACAAATATTTTTTAGATACCATAAACTCAAATCGATATTATATATACCCGCTATAATATTTTTATCGATTGTTTTTGCAACATGGTATTCGTATTCAAATTTTCTATATACCTTAGCAACACCCAATGAGTAAAAAATATTAAAGTTCAAAATAATAATAAACATTTAGCACAGTAGTATGTTTTGCAACTTCAGCGACTCATCCTAGTTTTTATGTTGTCTCAAATATCGTCGAAGGTATTATTTGTGGATCGATTTTAACAGTTTACTCTATTACTTGGATAGTTTTATCAAAAAAGAAAAGTAAATTCTCATCATTTAAAACACATGTGGGGATGACATGGGTTGTCAAAAAAAGGGTGAACGCTAGCCGTTGTGAAACGATTACATTTTTTTAAAATCAGGGTTTTCGTGTCAATACATAGACCAATTCAATTGAAATTGTTTCATGACGGCTAGCGGCAATTTGTAAAAGTACGACTTCCCGAACGGGGCACCAAACGGGGCGCCGAACAAGCCAAAGGGTCAAAATTAGGCTTAGGCCTAAGCCTAGGCTTAAGCTTAGGCTTAAGCTTAGGCCTAAGCATAATTGGGACCCTTTGGCGTGTTCGGTGCCCCGTTCGGCGCAGTCGTACTTTTACAAATTGCCCGGCTAGCGTTCACCCTAACTACTTTCCATCACTTCATTGATCATTTAGGTGTGAACAAAGACTTTAAACAAATTCTAAAAGCGTTAACATTTATCATGTGTATGGTGGTATTCACTTGGCCGCTTACAATTCTATTAGTGACATTAGCACTCAAATTTGTACCACCAGAACAAATCTTGACAGTGATTCTTTATATTGTTTGGATAACAAATGTTGGAAAAGCTTCGAATTATTTTATATTCTTCGCATTTAGGTTATTTTATTTTTCAATTATTATTTTCATTAGATATTTTAGCAAAGACTATCGAAAGGCTTTCTTACGACAACTTGTATGGATGCCCTATTTTGGAAAAATTTGTACACCCTCAAGCTAGTCAACAACTCTTTAAGAAAAATATGCCTAATCAGCTATCGGCATGATGAAAATTCGAATGCATGCTTGAATTTTTACTCTCTGATCAATCTCTCGTTTCAATAAACTTTTATTCATTCAAACAAGAACTTTAGTCAAGAATCTGTTGGCACTATAACTTTCGCCATGTAACTTTTGCCACGATAACTTTCGCCATTTTCGTGTCAATAAACATATTTATTGCAAATCAGGCAGCTCAATTATTCTGTCGCAGAAAATGAAATTCCATGCACAATTTTTGTGTTGCCTGATTTGCAATAAATATGTATATTGACACGAACGTGGTGAAAGTTAAAGTGGCAATTTGTTCGTGTGAAATTTTCGCAAAATCTAGTGTTCGTTGAAATAAAGTTCATCAGAAAATACGAGTTCTTTTCATGCAAATCTGGAACGACGGGAATTTAAGGAGACAACCAATATTTTTTCACATCCCTGAATTGAATTATGTCAATCAATCAGTATGTAACTTCTATAAGATGTGTATCAATCGAAGTGTGAAAACACCTGTGCCAACTTGAGCTAATACTCAATTCTCCCTGAAGGCATCTCACCAATCCTTCACCACAGGGGGTGAATGATGCGCAGAAAGTATTGTTTGATTTGATGTCTCATTCAATCTTGACCTTTCATTCTCATCATAGCAACTAAAACATTTTGGAAACTTTGAATAATTTTTTGATAAAAAATTCAAATTTTATCCTCTTATTCTAATTAGAAAAGTTTTCTCTTTTGAAGTTGCCGATATTTTCCCGCAAGGTATTTAGCCCAGAGGGCATTTCAAAATTTGTATAATCCATGTAAAAGGCGAGTAATCGACTAATTCACACTTCGAATTCCTTGTTTGGTGGTCGATCGGCATGGATCAAAGACGAACCTTCGAACATTAATTATCCTCCGGCAAGCTGGGAGTTTTTGCTCGTATGAGAACAATTTTTATTTTTCCAACAATTGAATTTGTGTAGTTTTTAAATTAGTTGAAAATTTTATACTGTAAATATGTCTAAATAATTTAAATTATTGGCTGAAGGTTTTGATGTCAAAGTCAGCGCAACAGTGTAGGCGGCTGGACACTTATAGCCAAAGTTGAAGTCGAGATTTACGTGGCACCATACATGAACAAGAAGAGGGACAAGCTACCTCGGGGCTATATGGTGTCGACCAAAAAAGATGATTTCATTTTATAGATTTTCATAGGCATCTCTGCGTGGTCGTGTTTGGCGGGAAAATTTCGCATCCCTGAGTGATTGTGTTTGACGGGAAATTCTTGCAAATCAGGCAAACATAACAAAGTAATTCACAACCTCTTTAGGGCCACATTTTTAACAAGAATCACATGCTTATGAAGTAAATACGACTCATTTTCCACACAAAAAACTCGTTTTCATGTTTTGTCAATGCGTGCAATCGATTTCCCGAATAAAGTTACCCTTAGGGAAGTCATTTCCAAATAAAATTTTTTTTGTTATATCAGAATTCAAGAAAATAGCAAACAATTATTTTTATGAGTGCCCGCTAAAGTAAAAAAGTGCCCAAAATTTGCATATGCTGGTCGGCGATAAGCATGTCATTTCTTTGAACTTGTGCATCCCCAGTATAAGCAAAAAATGAGTTATAATGGCTAAAGTTTATAGCGAGATAATAATGATCAGACAAATTAATCAACGAAAATTTGCCGGTTAGATATTATCGGTTAGATAAGAATCCAGTTGCTGAGGTATTCAAACAATCGGTCGCAAAACAGGTGGTTGCGCAATGAACAAATTGAGCTCTTCCTTTTGTGTCATTTCCACTTGGTTGAGCGCATCCGTTCGACCTGTCTTCCCGGAGTTGAAACATGCCAAGACAAACTATATGTTGATCAGCAATTTTTACATCTAAAATGGTGTAATTTAAAACAAAAATTTCACAACGCGCAAAGGTTGTGTACCAAAAATTGAATTTCCGGAAAACCTACATACGAAGCGGTGGCTAGGACAGTGGTGCAAAGAGGAGGAAAGCTTCCCCTCCACCAGGAGCGTAGCCAGAAAAAATTTCGGAGGGGCTAAAGTGTAAAAAATGCTTACTAAAAAACAGAAAACCAAAGTTTTTTCAAAATTTTTATGTTGAAAATGCTTATAAAATTACGATTTTTGGTAAAAAATATGCAAAATATAGGCTTTTCACAAATTTTAGGATTATTTGTGAAAAAAATGGCCTATTTTAGTGGAAAAATTGAAAATTTTTGTGAAAAATCATAACGGGGGACCATTAGGATTTTTTATATAATTTTCAAAATTTTGGGTAAAAACATACATCACCCCCTTGCCCCCTGGCTGTATATTTTAACTAAAAATATTGAAAATTTTCGAAGCTGAACGCGATTTTACATCTTGGACTTCATTAATTTTTCGGAGATCCAATTTTTGGCACGATTTTTGTGCTCCATGGGATTTCATAAAATACACAAAACCTTACATTTTATCCACGATTCAGCTCTGAAAATGTACGATAGAAAATAGTCTTGAATACCGGAAGTAATTTGCTTGATTCCATGTTTTCCTAGCTGAAAAGCTTTTGATTAAAAACCGAGGACAATAGAAAGAAAGGTAAGAGCTATTATTAAAAATGCAAGTCAATAATGTATGAATTTATGACAATAACACAAAGGTGATCGCAGTGAAAAATAAAATTTTTGAGATTATTCAAACGTGTGAAAACAAGCGTCAAAAAGTTGGGCACAAATCCACTAGTGGGTTATAAAATAAAAAAAGCTAGGCTTATACATTAGGCTTAAGCCCTAAGCTAAAATCGATTAAGGTTTATTTGAGTCGATTATGGATGTTTCCGATAACGGCTATAAACACTACTCTTACCAAGGAAAGAAATTAAGGGTGTTGAAGAAATGGTGAAAAATTGATTTTTTTCGTTTTCAATTTGGGGGGATAGTGCATAAGGGTGCGCGCTAGCAGTCGTGAAACGCATTTCACGATTTCCTGACGCTAGCAGTCCGGAAATCGTCGTGAAATGTCGTTTCACGACTGCTAGCGCTCACCCTAAGTACCAAAAAACGCTCCTCACCTTTTTTCTATAACTCATTAGCAATCGTTTTTGCTATCGATCTCAAAATTTGGTTGGTGCCTTAGTGATTTTTCTGATTTTTGGGCGAGTTTTTCGGGGTTCAAAAAATGGCACTATTACTTTTTCCCCTTTATTTTCTCTCTTACTTTTTTCCTCTTACTCTTTTCCCCGATTTTACACAAATTTCAAAGTAATAACGGGGGAAAATCGGGAAAAAAGTAAGAGGGAAAAACCAAAAAGGGGAAAAAAGTAATAGTGCCCAAAAATTACTTTTTGAAGTTTTTCTCAAAATTTCTTCTCGAGTGCATGTGTTTCAGTAGTTCTTATGGCAAACTACACAATATGGACTAAAAAACGACACCTCGCTCGTAGCCTAAGTCGGTCCCGCACATAGCCAGATAGAAGCAGAACAACTTTTTAAGGCACCAATCAAATTTTGAGATCGATAGCTCAAACGATTGCTGAGTTATAGAAAAAGGTTGAGGAGCGTTTTCACGTGAGACCACGTTTAATGGGGTATAAGAGCCGAAGTACAGGGGGAGGCAAAAGTCTTGGCCTAGGCGGCAAAAGTCCTGACATTGTTAAAAACGCCGAAAAGGTGTTTTCTCGTCCAGAATCGTCAAGAAAACACGTTTTTGAAATGTCAAGACTTTTGCCCCTTGAGACAGGACTTTTTGCCGCCTAGGCCAGGACTTGTGCCTCCCCCTGTAAATCGCAATAAGCTCCGTAAGTTTGTATCTTGTATGTTTTGAATTTGAAGCAATTTTGTATAAATCGTTTTCGGCACTCAAAAAATTTGTTTGAGTTTAAAACATTTCTAAAATACGGTCCCTTTATATTTTTTCGGTCAATTCTTTGACAATCATCGAAATTTATGTTTTCCAAAATAGCTGATTTATAACGGCCTTGAAGACAGTTTTGAAAATCGGATTTATAAATCGGCTTAAACTGTTTCATTCAAAGCCGACACACTATGCGTTCCTTCTTCTTCTCACATCTGCCATAAACAGCCAAATCAAATTCGATTTATATCAAAATCCATCTCTACCGTAATCCCATTTCACATACAGATTTCGCCTCTGCTCGAAAATAATTTGACGTCGCGCCGCATTATTAACTGAAAGCAGTAAAAAGCGAACGCACGTTAATGGAAGAATTGGTTTGCGTTTTGTATGCGCTGACGACTATCGCCTTTTTGAGACGGCTTTCAAATACCGACACGAAGTGGAAGAAGGACACGTAATTCCAAAAACCACATACGACGAGGCAGAACCGGTTCATTTCAATTGAAAATAAGGTGGATTTTATTGAAGTTGAAGAAAAAATCGAGGAAATTTTTGTGTGTGAAAAATATGGTAAGATAGTCAAATAAACGGAAATTGTGGTAAACAAATATGAACGTTCAAGGACGAAAAGTTGAGTCATAGTTTTAGTTATTCTCAAAAATCTTCTGCGCTTACCATTGATTCAGGGAAAATATATTGAAGCGAAAAGTCAGATATCATAAATTTAAAAATACGAAATTTTAGCGGCTGATTTTGTACAACTTTTTGGTCATGGTGAACACAAGCTCATCTGTTATGTGCATTACATCCAGTACTTCCACTGTGTTTCGGGGCGAAAAAATTTTTTATTTTCACTTCAATACATACACTCCGATTCCCTGATTCAGGGTCAGGAAAGCGTTTTCAAGCATCGAGAATGCGTGTAATCGATTCCCCGCATAAAATTAGCCCTAATAGGGTCATTTTTGAAAACAAATTTTCCAAAAAATATGAAAAAATCGCCCAAATTCCGGTTTTTGTTATACATCCTGTAATCATAAATCAACACCACCAGTGGTGTAGTGGCTATGTTGTAGTCTCAAATGCTTTTTGGCTCGAGTTCGAATCCCACTGCCATCAAAATTTTGCCTTTTTTCAATTTTTCTTAAAAACTTAAAATTTAAAAAATTCATCTGGGAGACCCCCCGCACCTAACACATAATCTCATAATTCAAATATACTCGTAAGATCTTTTTAAAGTGCGCCAAAAATAATCTTGTGAGTGGAGGAGAAACAAAAATATTGCGGGCTCGCACTGTACATAATAATTATCCAATCAAAGAGCCGCGAATGCATAAATCATCGGTTGCGCATTTCATCGAGACTTTTGGCTAAGGATGTGATGACCCGATTTCTCGACGAGATTAAGATTAGGCGAGAATAATATTTGTTTTATCACCAACGCAACATTTATACAACGCCTCAACTTTGCTTCTAAACTCTGTTCCATGAAGAGATTCCAAAAATTTTTTTTGGAAAAACAAGTTTTTTGAAAATCAAAAAGTTTTGCCCTATCGGGATCAAACCTGCGGGCACAACATTGCTTAACTTGCCAGATCGGACGGACGGCTTTCTTATCCACTAAACTATGGGTCCCCAAATTTTTCTTCACTTCAGATGAAACGGAACTCCCTGTAGGATGTTGGAATGTCAGCCTAAGTCCAAGCCAAATCCTAAGCCCAAGCCTAAACCTAAGCCCAAGCCTAAGCCCAAGCTCAAACCTAAGCCTAAGTCCAAACCTAAGCCCAAACCTAAGCCTAAGCCCAAGCCCAAGCCTAAGCCCAAGCTTAAGCTCAAGCCTAAGCCCAAGCTCAAGCCCAAGCCTAAGCCCAAGCCTAACCCCTCTTTCCAAAAACCAATGGTAGGCAAAAAATTGTTTCATGTAATTTTAAACGGGTTTGCTTGTGTATGATTTACAAAAATAAAAGTTTTGACACTGGTAGGATCGAACCCGTGCCATGAATAACATGAATGGCCAGCGTCCTAGCCACTAGGCCATGTGCGTTCAGCTTTTTTGAGTCTCGCCATAAAACAGAGTTTACAGGAAAAAATTTTAAAAAAATTTCTGTTAACAAATAAAATTTCATATAAAATAGAGACAAAAATCGGTCTCCACAACAATACCAGTCCAAACCAAAAATTTTCCTTTCTCTCTTGCCACTTTTATTGCCACCCGTTGCCAGCTGGGTACCCCCGGCATGGTCCTTCACCCCTGGGGTCGATCTTGATTTCCCATAACATCCAGAAAAGATCCAAGAAGGACTACGGGTCACCTCAATACTTCTCAACCAATCAAACCCATGCACAAACGGTTCATTTCCCAGTCGGCCAATAAGCACCGACCGAGTGGGCGTGTCCCACTTCCAACCTGAACATGACTCTCCAAAGAAGGCGGCGGTGGCTTCGTTGCGTCCCCCTACTGAGCCAGATCGGTCGGAGGTCTATGTATGGGTGTATCGGCAGTGGGATTTAAAAAAAATATGTTATATAGTCTTAAAAAATTACTACCCCACAACTGGGGGTCCCGTTAGGGCGCCAAATTCTTGGGGACTTTTGACGTGTCGTGTTGTGTGTGCTCTCTTTGTGGCCTACTGGGCAAATTGTTTATCATCATTAATTAAACGTGATTTACGTACGTTCTAGTCAAGAGAGGATTACTTTTTATGCGAAAACAACAATTAACAATTTAGAAAAATTGGGAGAGGGTAACATTTTTTGGTAACAAATCAGACAGATTAGGTTTAGGCTTGGGCTTAGGTTTAGGCTTGGGCTTAGACTTAGGGTTGGGCTTAGGTTTAGGCTTAAGCTTAGGCTTGGGCCTAGGTTTGGGCTTAGGTTTGGGCTTAAACTTAGGCTTATGCTTGGGCTTAGGTTTAGACTTAGGCTTAGGTTTGGGTTTAGGTTTAGACTTAAGCTTATGCTTAGGCTTATGTTTAGGTTTAGGCTTGGGCTTAAGCTTAGGTTTAGACTTGGGCTTAGGCTTGGGCTTAGGCTTAGGTTTAAGCTTACTTTTCTTTTCATTCCTTTCGTTATCTTATCACATTCTTTTATCATGATCACTTTGAACATCACTACTTTAACACCCTATTTCTCTTAATCTTTAGTCGAAAACACCAAAGTCCAACAAAAAATTCTGAATATGCAATGATGACAGCCGAAGTCTATGCCGCTTCCGATGCTCATAAATGCTTACCATCGGCGTACACCTCGCCGAATGGACAATGGATGACGTCGAGTCACCCAGCCCTTCAAAACAATAACACGAATGCGTGTGCCAAATTTCCCACCACTGCCACCACAACAACTATGATCGGCAACACGAGTAACAATACGAATGGAACTGGGCCAACACCAACATCTTCGCTGAGCGCCTCGGCCGCTTATCACCAAGCAATGATGGAGAGCTACTATGGACAAGGGATGCCCGGAGGAAGTGGAGGAGGATACGCGCAGAATTTTTTGATCAAAAGTGGTAAGACAAGAAAAAATTGGTTACAAATTAAATTTCCTACTTTTCACAAAATTTTTCATGAAAAAATAACAGCAGATTCGTGTTTCTCGCATAAAAATACCCCTAGGCAAAATTTTTTATCAGTTTTGGATACTGAAAAAAGAATTGACTCCTGGTGGGATCCTATATATTGATAGCCTGGCTCCTTATCCACTAGGCTATGGGCGCCCAAATTTGAGCAATAGCGGGAAACGGGGTATATTTGAAAATTTTTTCAAAATTTCGCTCAAAATTGCCCCAAACCCATAGCACCATAACATTTAAGTCTTTGTTAACTTTTAGAAAACTCCAATCTCTACCACCCCTCACATGTCCCCCAAGTCTCTGGTACAACTGCATTCGATTCGATGTTTCTCCCCAGTCAAACCTTTCCACCACCTCTGCCAATCCCTCTCGACTACAATGGCCTGTTGATGCCGGGAGCCCATTCGAATGGCTATTATTACAATGCCGCAGCAGCCGCACATTTTCGAAGAAATCAGCTCACAAGAAATGAGCATGACCAACCAGTCAGGTGTCGATGGATTATTGTAAATTTTTATTTTAAACAATTCAAATGAGAAACATAGGACAAGCCTAGGCCTAGGCTTAAGCCTAAGCCTAAGCCTAAGCCCAAGCCTAGGTCTAAGCCGAAGCCTAAGCTTAGGTCTAAGCCTAGGTCTAAGCTTAGGTCTAAGGCTAAACCTAGGCCCAAGCCTGTGCCTAGGCCTAAGGATAGGCCTAAGCCTAGACCTAAGCCTAGATCTAAGCTACAATATTTCTTTTCATGTTTTTTAGCACAACCAAAAATGCAATTTCTTTTGTCCCGACCAACGTTCGTTGGTGGAACACCTCAACAACGAGCACATCAACGGTACTGAAGCGGCAGTCGGTACGAACATCTGTAGGTGGGAAGGCTGTTCGCGCAACTTGGAGCCATTCAAGGCGAAATACAAGCTAACAAACCATATTCGTGTGCACACCGGGGAAAAGCCCTTTCATTGTGAAAAATGCTGCAAGACTTTTGCGAGAAGTGAAAACTTGAAGATCCATCAGCGGACACACACACGTGAGTTTATCCAAAATTTTTTACACTTTTTGCAACTTCGGTGCACTACACAGTAGGGGGTGGCCACCCAAAAAATTTTCAAAAATTTTTTCTGAAAATAATCCCTCTAGGGGTAAAAACATGTGAAGCGAAAAGTCGCAAAAATCGCATTTTTGCGACTTTTCGCTTTAATACACAGGCCTTCATTGAATCAGGGAAGCGTTTTTTCGCTTCGAAAATGTCAAATTCGGATTCCCCGCATGTTTTTACTCCTAGAGGGATCATTTTTAGAAAAAATTTTTTGGGTGGCCACTCCTGTTATGTAGTAGCTCCGCAACTTCGTAAAGTTGGCTCAAACTTTTACATTTTCCTGGAGTCTCTAGTTTCTTTTATTGGCAGAAAAACACGAAGGCGGATGTATAGATAAGCTCAAGTAAAATCCATTGAGTCATATATACTCGAAACTCTGTATAACAAAGCCAATTTTGAGAAGACATACTTTTTATTTTATACGAACTTCTTATATATACATGCTTAAGAATTTCTGTTGTGTAGGAGAAAGAAAAAAGTAGGAAAATGTGAGTATAGGGCATTCTCTTGCCATGAAAAAAATAATACCCGGAAATCCGGACTCATTTCCAGACGGCGTCCGGAAATGGGTTTGAATTTGTCTGAATATTGACACGAAAACCCTGAATGTTACATTTTTTAAATACGCTTAATTATTGGGTGTATTTAAAAAACAAAGACGGCATTCTTTATAGCTCGACGAGACGAACAAAACGACACCACAATTATCCAATTTGATAATTGTTTTGGGTTATTGAAGCGAAAACTCTGATTCAGAGTTTTCGTTTCAATAACCCAAAGCACGTAAAAAATTGAAAATTGCGTCAAATTGGATAAATTTGGTGTCGTTTTGTTCTCCTCGTCGAGCTATAAAGAATGCCGTCTTTGTTTTTTAAATGCACTCAATAATTAAGCGTATTTAAAAAGAAAGTAAAATTCAGGGTTTTCGTGTCAATATTCAGGCAAATTCAAACCCGTTTTCAGACGGCTAGCGTCCGGAAATCGTTGTGAAATGCATTTCACGACTGCTAGTGCGCACCCTTAGAGCAAAAAATCAGCTTCACAGGCGAAAAATTATTTGAAAATGCTCGTTTTTTTGAAGAAACAAACCCCTCAGCTTTTTGAATCTCTCTACGAAACAGTTGATATATACAAAAAAATCACATTTCTAACGTTTATTTATAAAAATCCATTGCATAGCGAAGGATTTAGGCTTAGACCTAGGCTTAGGCCTATGCTTAGCCTAGGCTTTTTTGCAAAAAATCACATTTCTAACGAGCCAAATCTACGGTATCCCACTTCCGCTAACTTGTTCCTTCAATTTCTAAGCTGTTTAGCCAGAAATGTTTCTTTCATTTGTTCGGCTATGTAAGGACCTTTGAATGGAATGCCCCGAAATCTTATTGTACTTATAATTATGCCCAAGAAAATGAACGGTGTGTGTTGGACCACCGGCAATTAAGATTTTTGCTGCTCCGTGCTCTCCTTCTTACAATTATATATGTACATACTACACCTTTCCTTGGCTCTATTTTAGCTATGGACGAGACAAATCTTTTTCTTTCTACGTTTGACACTTTATATAAAAGGTGCAATTGTCTGGAAAATTGATTGGGGGAAGGAAAAGAAACTGCTAATTTTTGGGCAACAAGTCAATTTGCCACTATTTATGATTTGGTTTTTGATAAAAAAGAAAATAGCAAAAAAGATGTAAAAATCAGGGTTTTCGTTTCAATAACCCAAAACAAGACATCATAAAATTTTAACGCTGGAATCGTGTTCTCAATGGCCACCCCCTCCCCCCCGATTACACAAAATTATCCGCTAAAACATCAAATTTTTGAATTTTATAATGTTTGGCTTTTTTTCGTTTCAATACATCCTTCTCTGATTCAAGCGCAGAAGATTTTTGAGTATATGTATCAAAATCTCAATTTGCTACTTTTTTTCCAGACTTCTAGACCGGATTATAAAACCCATTTGAGGCGGATTTCAAATTTCTTTTTTACACATAAATCCTTTCAAAAATTGATCTCAGGATTATCCCATTTACTTCTGGGTAAAACAAAAAATTTCACAAAAACTCATCGCTTGCACACGCCCTGAGGTGAGATTCCCTGGGTGGAGGACCAGCTCTCATTCAGGTGAAAGGCCAGATTGACTTGACGAGTGTGTGGAGATTAGTGGGATTCGAGGCGTCGCCCTCGCACTTTTGGCACTTCTGGTCGACGAATGTGCCTGCTGAAGAGTCCTCAGAGAATTGTTATCAAAATTGACTTGAAGAAATTTTGAAGGTGTGAAGTGTGACAAGGTGGAGTGGTGTGCTCGGGTTGAAAATGGACATAAAGATGAGAAAATTGAGTCAGATCAACTTGTGTTATGGGAAATTCGATTTTATACAGTGATGCCTAGAGAAATTTTTTCAAGAGAAGGAAATTCATGAAGATTAAATGTAAACGGCGATTCGGGGTGGAAAAGTTTACAAAATTTTTTCTAAGTCTAGGTCTAAGCCTAGGCTTAGGCTTAAACTAGGTCTAAGTCAAACTTAAGCCTAAGTCAAATCTAAGCCTAGGCTTAGACCTAGGTTTAGACTTAGGCCTAAACCTAAGCCTAGGCTTAGGCTTAGACCTAGACCTAGACTTAGACCTTAGCCTAGGCTTAGGCTTAGACCTAAGCCTAGGCTTAGGCTTATTTTCCAATATCCTATAGCGCGAGTATAAAAAAAGTTACTTTCCAACATTACAAATTTCTGTTGTCAAAAAATCGTCCAAACCCCCCAGCACCAAAAATCATCCAAATATACTTCTTATTAAATGATGCAAAAACAATTCAATCCCAACGGGAATTGAACCAGTGACATACAACGCAGAAAATTTTTTTATCCCAAAATTAATGATATGCAAAAAATTTTCATGTAATTTTAAGGAGGGTTTGCTTTTACAACTTTTTATGACCTATATAAACCCCCCCCCCGAACCTGGTGGGATCGAACCTGCGCCAATAATCCAAATGACCAACGTCCTAGCCATTAGGCCATGCGCTACAACCATTTTAGAATCCTCCATAGGGTTTAATAGCTTCGAAATTTTATTATCTCTTTGAAAAATATCTTTGTACTATTAGGTGTCAAATATTATTTTTTCCTGTCAGCACTTCTTGCATAATCCACCTTGGTCAAGGGCACTTTAGAGCTCATAACCATTTTTCTATATTGGATTCAATTGAGTTTGTTATATATGCCCACGAATCTATGGCTCTCATGTGCCTTTTGTCTCCTTCAACACCTGTCATAATGAAATTTTGCTATTCTTTTGTGATTTAAGCGTGGCAAAAATGAATTTGGTGAAAAAATTTATATTTAAAAAAATTGAAAATTCATCGAAAAATTGAAAAATTCGTCGAAAAAATTGAAAATTCATCAAAAAACGAAAAATTAATAAAAACGAATTTTTCAATTTTTGTGAAAAAATTGAAATACTCATGGAACGCGTGTCCTAATTTTGGTTTCTTCCCTTGACTTATTTACAATCTCGCCGAGATCACTTCAGGAATTTGAGTATCTAATTAAGAACATGCCATTTAAATTTGCATACATCCGTTCAAATCCGTCCTGAATCATTGCGGGAGTCAAATAGCGGACGACCCTCTTCTTCTTGACGAAGCCGAACTCTTTTTGTATTCGTCTCCTGGTGAGAATAAATTCTTGTCCATGGAGATTCTATTATTCTTTAATCGGATTCCATTCATTTTGAAACTTCTTTGAAATCATTTGCATTCTCCTTCGATCCATCAACTTCTCGAGTGACCACGGATCGTAAATGCCTCATTCTAGCACTGATTGATGAGATAGAAAAAATCGTAAATGGCAACGAAAAAGTTAATAAGATTTGTGGGGAATATGAAAAATGTTCAATTGAAAACTGCGTCAAAAATCGAAAAATTCTTCAAAAATAAAAAATTCGTCAAAAATTGAAAAATGTGCTAAAAATTAAAAATTCGCCAAAAATTGAAAAATGTGCTAAAAATTGAAAAATTCGTCAAAAATTGAAAAATGTGCTAAAAATTGAAAAATTCGTCAAAAATCGAAAAATTCGCCAAAAATTGAAATCTTTTGAAACTTCTTTGAGACCAATCGCACGTGTACGACCCCCTCCCCGAATTTCGGGGAGGGGGGGGAAGGGTCGCCCGCAACCCGCAGGCCAAAATGGGTTTTCGCCCGCAACTCGCAGGCCAAAATGACTTTCCGCCCGCAAATTTTGCGGGTGAGACCCATTTCGCCCACATCCCGCGGGCCGCAGGCTCTGGGATGCAAGCGAAATGAGAGAAAAATTTTGCGCCTCGCCCACAAAAAAGGTCGTTTTTTTCGCTCGCAACAAGTCTAAATTTTCGGGGGGGGTGTTTGTACACGTGTGAATCGCATTCTCCTTCGATCCATCGACTCTCGAGTGACCACGAATCGTAAATGCCTCATTCCAACACTAATTGATTAGATAGAAAAATCGTAAATGACAACGAAAAAGTTAATAAGATTTTGTGGGGAATATGAAAAATGTTGAATTATTTTAAAAGTGAAAAATATTTTAGAAGAGAAGCCATTTTCGTGCAACTTCAAAGGATGTGAGAAAAAGTTTGCCAACTCGAGTGATCGAAAGAAACACATGCATGTGCACTCTCAAGAAAAGCCATATCTTTGCAAGGTGGACGGGTGCAACAAAACCTATACTCATCCCTCAAGCTTGAGAAAGCACTCGAAGGTAGGTGACAGGAAATTTAAAGAGGGGCATTTTGCGACCATTTGGGAGAAAAATTTTTTCGTAAAAATGACCCTATTGGGGGTAAATTGATCGATTGCGCGCACCCCTGAAGCGTAAAAACGCCAACTTGACCAAGTTTTTGTGAAAAATTGCCCATTTTTTCGCTTTTTTTCATCGAAAAAATAGGCAATTTTTCACGAAAACTTGGTCAAGATGGCGTTTTTACGCTTCGGGAGTGCGCGCAATCGATTTCTCGCATCAAATTACCCCCAACAGGGTCATTTTTACGAAAAAAATTTTTTGAAATTTTTGCAAAAATGACTTTTCTCGGGGTAATTTTATGTAAAAAATCGATAGCGCGCATTCCTGAAGCTTGAAAATGCTTCTCTGATTCAGGGAAACGAGTGTTTTATATTGAAGCAAAAATCGAAAAATGTTGGGTTTCCTGCCTGAAATCATCTTCCCGAGGGAAATTTTATGTGGGAGAATCGATTCAGCGTTGGATAAAAATTTTTTAGAGCCATAAAAAACCGTCGGGCTCATCCGAACTTGATGTAAGCAGCGATAGTGGACATGTGAGTTCGGAAACTCCGCCAGAAAACAGTAGCAGTTTTAATTCACCGAATAGTATGCTGAAGCCAAAATTGGAGCCAACTATAGTGAGTCATAATAATTTTCGGAACTAGTATCGCTTAGGTATCCTGAACAGAAATTTTTCGAAAAATTTTTTTCTATCATCTGGAGTTGACCCCTCTAGGGGTAATTTTATACGGGGAATCCGAATTTTACATTTTCGAGACCTGAAAATCTTTCCCTGAATCAAGAAAAGGCTATTTATATGACGTATGGCATGTGATCTCTTATCCCAAAGGCCCTCTTTAGGGTCACATTTTTGACAAGAATCCTATGCCATATGTCATATAAATAGCCTTTTCTTGATTCGGGGATAGATTTTCAGGTCTCGAAAATGCGAAATTCGGATTCCCTACATAAATTTATCATTAGGCTTTGTTTTAGGCTTAAGCTTAGTCTTAGGCTTACAGTAGCGGAAAAAAGTCTTGGGGCAAGGGTGAAAAGGGTGTGTTTTTCATCTTGCCCCAAGAATTTTTTCCGCTACTGTATGTTTAGGCTTAGGCTTATGGAGTCAATTCCAGATGATGAAAAAAATTTTTTCGAAAAATTTCACGTTAAGTGGGATACCTAATCGATAGTTCCGATAATTTTTCTTCAAAATCTTAATCTTCAAAAAATTTCTAGGACAATAACGTGCATCTCCCAGCTCCCTTTTATCCAGCTACAAATTTCGGCTTTGCTCAATTCCCATCTCAAACGGTTTATGCTGGGTATCGATAAAAAATTTATATTCTTTGTTGAAAAGTGTTTTTTTCTATTTTTGTAAATATTGAGCTTTTTCTTGCAATTATCTCATTGTTTTAAAGATAGCTTTAGTTTGATTTTTAATGATTTTTTATATGTTAGTCTATTTTTTTAAACAAGTTATTTGTTTTTTACCAACATCTGACCTATTCATTTTCAGAAGGATGAGGGTGCACATTAGTGTTGAACAAAGTTACAAAAAGTGACCAGTCTTGTCACCGGCCTCAAATATGCGAATTTTGAGCATAATATAAATTATAGGGTGAGCTAAAAAAAAGGTACATTTTTGGGGCTCGAAAAATTTTTTTGGACCGGAAATTTTTTTCTAAAAAGGACCCATAGAGACCTAGGCTTAGGCTTAAGCTTACTTTCCAACGTCCTACGCAAAAAGTGACAAATCTTGTCACCGGCCTCAATTTTTTTTAAATCGAAAATTTTTTTCTAAAAATAACCCATAGAGACCTAGGCTTAAGCCTCCCCTTCAAAAAATTTTTTGGACTAATGGTCACCGTATAATTTGTTAGTGGTGATAAAAGTAACAATTTGTTACTAAGGTGATATTGATTACCATGACCGAAAATTCGCATATTTGAGACCGGTGACAAGACTTGTCACTTTTAATAACTTTGAGCATCACTGGTGCTCAGTAGAGTTGTGTTTTTGACGTCAAAAGCTCTGTGTTATGCGAATGTTGAACAGTAACACTATAAAAAAGGATTTTGACGTCAAAAACACAACTCTAGTGCTCGGCCAAAAGCTTTTTTGTGTTTTTCTGTAATTGTTGACTTTTGCCCGATGATTTTTTATCAGTTAGTCTTAAAAAGTTGAATTTTTAAAATTTTGTGTTAAATTTAAGACTGGCTAAAGTTTTTGTTCTTGTCATGGACCTGGGTATTATATTCGTCGAAAGTTTCATTTGGCTATGGGGCTGTCCTTAAATTACGTTTGCTGTTAGGGGGGGAGGGGGTCTCTGAAAATTTAACGCTCCATTAAAATTTTAAGATTTTTCTAAGGAAAAAACTAACGGAGGGAGGGGGGAGGTCCAAAATCCAACTTTTTGGCAAACGTAATTTAAGGACAGCCCCTATCTAAAAGAATTGAAAAAAAGCTTAAACAATCAAGTTTGCCCAGGCCCATCTAAACTTGCTATAGAATAATTTAATAAAGTTATGCAACAATTTTTGCCTATCACAAATACCAAGATATAGTTGTTTTTCCTGGTTCAAGTGGGTGGGGAACCTTCTCCACAAAACTCTGTTTCATGGCGAACTTCCTTAAATCTGGGTGCGCATATACTAATGGCATATATTAATGCATATGTTACCGTTTTATCTGATAAAACTAGTTTTATCTGAAAGGCTTAGATCTAGGCTTAAGCCTAAACCTAAGCCCAATCTCTTCTTAACGGGAGTGAAGGTAATCGCGTCGAAACCACCACCCTGTAGTCAAAAGCAAAATTTTTTTGCGAATACAGTATCCGGTGGATTTCCGCTGTCCAATTTTCCCGATGACACTT